>JACAXG010000765.1:12126-29287 GCA_018881555.1 Amblyornis subalaris
GGGAGACTGATTTGAAGTCGCCTCGCACATTGACCCCTGAGGCACGTCAGGTGCTGGAGGAGGTTCAGCGAGCTGTTTCTGCTCGACAGGTTCATCGCATTGATCTCTCTGTTGATGTCACTGTTTTCATTACCACTCCAGATTTGCATCCCACAGGTATCATTGGCCAATGGAGTGACAAATGGTCCGATCCCTTGCACGTCCTGGAATGGGTCTTCTTGCCCCATCAGCCGCAGAAGATGGCAACCGCATTGTTTGAGCTGATCGCTCGCTTGATAGTCAAATGCCGACAACGGTGTTTGCAATTGATGGGGGCAGATCTCGCAAAGATTGTACTACCGGTACAGCGGGAAGACTTTGACTGGAGCTTTGCAAACAGTGTTTCCCTGCAAAGTGCTCTGGAAAATTTCTCAGGGCAGATTACGTATCATCTGCCGAGCCACAAGTTGCTTCAAGTGGCAAAACTCACAGAGATTTCTCTGAGGCCCAAACATAGTCAGGAGCCGGTGCGCGGCCCCACCGTCTTTACGGACGGTTCGGGGAGAACCGGGAAGGCCATTGTTACTTGGAGGGATGGATCTGATTGGCAGGTTCTGGAAGGTCATGAGGATGGCTCAGCCCAATTGGTTGAATTGAGGGCTGCTCTTATGGCATTTCAGAGATTTTCCCAGGAACCTTTCAATTTGGTCACGGATTCCGCCTATGTGGCTGACGTTGCACAGCGGTTGGGTTATTCAGTTTTGAAGGAGGTCAGCAATGCTGATCTCTTTCATTTACTGAAGACCCTGTAGTGTGTCATTCAGGACCGAGTTCATCCGTATTACGTTCTGCACGTAAGGAGTCATACCAATTCGCCAGGATCCATAGCGGAAGGTAACGCGAGGGCTGACAAGTTGGCTAACCCGGCCTGGGTAGCCCCTCAGCCAGATACACTCGCGCAGACCAAGGCATCGCATGGGTTTTTCCATCAAAACACACATACCCTGCAGAAGCAGTTCCAGCTGACGCCAACTGAGGCACGTGACATTGTCGAGTCGTGCGACGATTGTCATGCGCTCGGGGCGCCTTTGCCGGCGGGGGTTAACCCCAAGGGCCTTAAGGCCTTGGAGATTTGGCAGACTGACGTCACTCAAGTCGCCAAATTTGGCCGGCTCAAGTATGTGCATGTCACAGTGGACACCTGCTCTTCTGCCATGTGGGCAGCTCATGCTGGAGAAAAGAGCCGCAATGTCATTGCCCACTGGAGGCAGGCCTTTGCCGTTCTAGGCATACTGTCTGCTGTGAAGACCGACAACGGTCCCGCTTACGCCTCGAAAGAGGTGAGGCAGTTCCTGCAGTTATGGGGTGTGTCACACAAGTTCGGTATTCCTCATTCTCCAACTGGCCAAGCTATAGTAGAACGCGCTCATGGTATTCTGAAGCGGGTTCTTCAAAAACAAAAACGGGGAACGCAGGGTGAAACCCCGCACAGTTGGTTGGCAAAGGCTTTGTATACCATCAATCACCTTACGGTGCCGCAGAATTCTAATAATCCTGTCATTTTGAACCATCACCTCTCGTTACAGGCTTCGGACGAGGCACAGCAGCCTCGGGCGAAGGTTCGGGTGCAGAATTTAGTCACCAAGCAGTGGGAAGGCCCCTACGACCTCATCGCTTCGGGGCGCGGGTATGCTTGTGTATCCACAGATACTGGGGTGCGCTGGGTACCTGCAAAGTGTGTTCGTCCTGACCTGCGACCGCAGAGGCAAAATCCAGCCGACAGGCAAGGTGGAGACCGYGACCAAAGTGAAAGTCATCAAGAGGATGGAACATCGAGTRATGACTCAGATGCAGATGATGTGGGTGATCACTTTGATGGYCCTTCCACAAGCAGAGACTGAGAGACTGAACATTGTTCATTTTTCTTTTTTCTTTTTCTTTTTTAATGGAAAAAGGGTGAGATGTAGCCCTGCATTTTGCAGTTCTTCAGTTGTGTAGTGTTTTAAGTTCGGCAAATAGTTTCTCACGCACTTTTGTATAAACATAGCTCATGTTATTCTAACCGGCCTGATTGTTTTTGAATTCCTGTAACCTATGTGATAGACAATTCCGTTGACCAGTGGACAGCAGGAGGTGGTATTCTTATCCTCCAATCCACAGTGGTTTCTGAAAACATATAAATAAAGACCGAGGGCAGAGGCCACTCTCTCTTTTTTTCCCTTTTGCTTCCTTGGCTTCTGCCCTGGCTGGTGGACCCTGATAACTGGGTCTCGTGTGCTTATTTCATGTCCGAGAGCGACACCTGCACTGCCTTTTGCTATTGACATATTTTAAAAACTCTTTTTATTGTCCTTCACAGTGGCAGCTCCAACTCCGATTGAGCTTTGGCCACACAAATTTTCTCCCTACAGTGGGGAGCAGCATCTCTGTATTCCTCTCATGTCACCTGACCTTGCTTCCATTGGCCATACACCTTCCTTTTTTGCCTTAGCTCCAGATCATCCCTGCTCAGCCAAGCTGGTCTTCTGCCTCATCTGCTTGACTTCTGACACTTTGGAATTGCCTGTTCCTGTGCTCTTAGGATGTGGTATTTAAAAACTGGCCAGCACTGATGCACCCCAGTTCCTTCAGAAGCATTTTCCCAGGCGACCTTATTCACTAATTCCCTGAGCACCCTGAAGTCTGCTCTCCTCATGTCCAGAGTTGAGGTTTTGCTGGCACTTCTCCTTCTGTCAACAGGGATTTTAAACTCAATCGCTCTGTGGTCACTGTGGCCAAGACAGCCAGCAATCTCTACTTTGCTCATGAGATCCTCTCTGTTCACAAGAAACAAATCAAGGATTCCATCTTTCCTAGGCAGCTTCCTTAGTACCTGTACCATAAAATTCTCATCCTGTTTTTTTAGGAATCTTCTGGACCTGTTTGTACCAGTTGTGTGGTGTTTGCAGTTAACATATGGCAAGTTGAAGCCCACCATAAGGGCAAGGGCAGTTGATTTGGAGGTGTCCCTTAGTTCCTCAAAGAAGAATTCATCAGCGTCATTGTCCTGGCTAGCTGACATCCACATTATTTGTTTGTCCCTTAATCCTTACCCACAGGCTCTCAACTGTGTCATTGCCAATTGCAAGCTTTGTACATTCCAGCCCCTCCATTGCATACAATGCTGCCACCACCACCACCACCACAACCCACCCCCCCCCATACACCTTGGTATGATTTGTGATCCTCCTATTCAAATACCAGCATGTACTCAAAGCACAGGTGAGGCCCAACTCACTCAATCCTTTTTGGTTTTTAAAATTGATGAAGCACAACTTTGTTTTTCTCTGTACACTCAATTAGGCTTAAGTACCTTCCCATTGTAAAAATCTAATCTCACATAGGTCAAAACAGTGTATCGTCATGACTACATTTTTCTTCATTCTGAAATTATTGGTTACTCTTTGTACTAGACTTATTAGACCAATTCATAATTTTTAAACTGACTGTTTATTTCCAAGTAGCCATAATTGACTTGCTAAAATTAAATTAAATGAAAATAAAGAGCTAATTATTTTCAAGAACATTCATTTTTATTTGGAAAGATCAAATTTTCCTATAAGCTTTTCTCCAAAAGTTTCATAAGTGTTTTATGTAGAAATAGTAATAAGTGAAATATTTCATTAAGTTGCATTCAAGCCACACTTTCACAATCTATTTAGGTATTTAAAAATAGATTCCATATAAAAATCAGTATTAACCAAAAAGAAGGATGTTTTGGGGTAGTTTGATTTTTTAAGCGATACATTTAAAGATAAACACACAGGAAAAATTCTACACACACACCACTTTTTGCATATACTTTTCAACAATACAGGAGAAGACTGATGAAGTAGCTGTTGGCTAAATTTCCTTGAACAAATATCAACTAAAACGTGAATGTAACTTCATTGCAACCATACTGAAAGAAAACAAAGATGAAAAATGTGTTGTAGTGTCAAGGGTTAACCTGGAGGCAAACTCCAGATCCCCACACTTAGTTCTTCAGAGGAGAGGAGACAGCAAAAACAGGCTGCAAACTTGGAAAATGATTAAATAATTTATTTACTTACTAACTCTACTAAGAATAGAAAGAATAAAAAAAAACGAAAATATTAAGGCATAATGTACAAATATCATTCTCCTCCCAATGCATTCCAATCTTTCTCACTGATCACGTAAAGGACATAAACATGAGATTCTGATCTTATGATTAAGAGTTCTTAATGCCACCTCATGGGATAAAAAGAGTTCTTTCTGTAGTGTAGTGGGATCCATCCCACGGAAGACAGTTCCCTAAGAAGTACCTTCAGCGTGGTTCCAAACCTTCCAGAAACACCACAGCCCACCCAGGTTTTTTGCAGTGGTGTATCCTCTCTCCCACAATACTCTCGGCAGTTTGTGGGTCACAAGAAAAGTCTGTTGGGGTTAAACCTTTTAAGAATAAGTCATTCCAGCCTAAAGGCACTAAGGTACAGGCTCCTGCTTTACTCATAATCTCCAAAGGCTGCAAAGGCTGTTAAATTTCATCTGCACACAACATAAAAATGTTCTTCTTTTAGGCTGTAAATTTCAAACTCCCCCACATCTAAATTGTGATTTAAAAAGATATTTAGTTTGGTATTATTTCAGATCACACAGCACAGTTCATAGAAAAAAGATGAATCTCGATGCTGCTAAAGATGGCTTCTCTAGCACTTCCTGCCACTCCTTGTCTTCTCTTCCGTTGGGCTGCTGGTCTCCATATTTAGTCTTTCACGTGACTGCTTTCCTTTCTCTCTAGCTTAGAGAAGAGGTTAATATTTGCAGAAAATGCCTACAAAAGTATTTATAACAGTTTACATGCTCCCACTAGATAATGCAGCTGTAATGAGGCTTGCTTCCCTGGGCCCAAGGCTCCTTCCCCCCCGTATGGTCTCTGCACTGGCAGCCATCCAAATTTTGAGTAAGTCTTTTGGCTGCTACTTAAATCTCTGCCTTATCTTAAAAGCAAGGTCACTCTTCGATCTCACCAGTACACCTTCGAAAGGGAGTGCTTTCCCTCCAGCAAAATCTCGGCTTGCTCTCTCTGCGTAGCTTGGCTTGGCTTAGCTTAGCTGTTTCTCTGTTTGGCCTTGGTCCAGATGGTGATAGACCAGCTCCTCTCAGGTCCAAAATGGCACAGGACAGGTGAGGGGTGAGGCCGGCTGCCCCCGCCGGCCCCCCGGGCTGTGGGGCCCTGGCCCAGGGGTGGGGGGGAAGCCTCTCCCTCTCGTGGGTCAGCAGGGAGCAAGGGAGCAAGAGAGGAAGTGAGAGCAAGTGCTGCGTCATTTCCTAGATGATTTTTATAACATTCCTTTCACAGAGACGTCACAGGAAGAGTAAGTGGCTCATAGAACTGTCCTTTACCTGTTTTTAACCAATCAAATTTGTCTCACAATGGGTCAAACCATGACATGTAGCTGCAATTATTTGAACACTATTGTGCTGGTTTGACTGTAAACCAGCAGGGGAAATTAACCCCACACAAAATACCTCAAGAGATTTTAGGTCAAAATTACAATTTTAATAAAAGAGGTTAAAATAAATGCAGTAATATAGAAACACCAGCCTAAACAAAACCGACAGAGTCACGGTACAACCTGACACCCCGTTGACCAGGGTGGTAGCTGTGTAGYCCAGTTAGGCACTGGTCCTGTAGAAAGTCCTGGTAGTCCAGTCCCGGTAGTCCAGTCCAGTAGAGCAGTGGAGTGGAGTCCAGTCCAGAGGAGTGGAGTAGCTGAGTCCAATCCCAAGGAGTGGAGTGGAGTGGAGTGGAGTGGAGTGGAGTGGAGTGGAGTGGAGTGGAGTGGAGTGGAGAGTTGAGTCAAGAGTGTTTTCTCCCATCCCAAACCCTTGTTTTATGCTTTGTTTCTTTGGCTGGCACCTCCCCCAGGGGCGGGGACTTCCACAATGGAAGAGGATTTTCCCGATGTTCTATTGATTGCTTCGGCAATGAGCTCGGATGATCCTTATGGTTTCTGAGCTCGGATGATCCTTATGGCTTCTGATATTCTATTTCAATGAGCTCGGATGATTCTCACGGTTTTCTGACGTTCTATTTTTACCAAGTCCAATAACGGGCCATTAATCAGTATGAGTGGTGTAATGGGCCATTAACCGGGATGGGTGGTGTAATGGGCCCTGCAAAGTGTGTTCGTCCTGACCTGCGACCGCAGAGGCAAAATCCAGCCGACAGGCAAGGTGGAGACCGYGACCAAAGTGAAAGTCATCAAGAGGATGGAACAYCGAGTRATGACTCAGATGCAGAYGAKGTGGGTGATCACYTTGATGSYCCYTCCACAAGCASAGACTGAGAGACTGAACATTGTTCATTTTTCTTTCTTTTTCTTTTTTAATGGAAAAAGGGTGAGATGTAGCCCTGCATTTTGCAGTTCTTCAGTTGTGTAGTGTTTTAAGTTCGGCAAATAGTTTCTCACGCACTTTTGTATAAACATAGCTCWTGTTATTCTAACCGGCCTGATTGTTTTTGAATTCCTAACCTATGTGATAGACAATTCCGTTGACCAGTGGACAGCAGGAGGTGCTATTCTCTTCCTCCAATCCACGGTGGTTTCTGAAAACATATAAATAAAGACCGAGGGCAGAGGCTGCTCCTCTTTCTTTTCCCCCTTGGCTTCCTTGGCTTCTGCCCCGGTTGTGGACCCTGACAACTGTGTTTCGTGTGCTTATTTCATGTCTGAGAGCGACACCGGCTTGTCACACTGAGGGCAGCAGACCCCCCCTCCCCCCACGGAGCAGTCCCGCAGCAGACAAAAATTGCAGTGGCTACCTGGTGTCGACATTTTTTCCTCCAATGGCAGTTATGGCAGGGGAAAACAGCTGGGCTGGAGCCTTTTGGTGTGCTTTCTCTCCCCGGCTTGGCTCTCCAGGGCTTGGGGTTGGGCAGAGCCTCTCCACTTCCGGCGATCCCGCTCCTGCTGGTGTCGGAGCAGCAGTGTCTTCAATTCAGATCCCGGCAGCCAAAGAAATGCTGCTCCAGCTTCTCCAGTGGAGGGAAAAGGAAAAAGTTTTTTGCCTGGGCCAGAAACTAAGTCAGCCAAGCAGAGAAAAACCAGTCTGCCCAGTGCCGCAAGAAGAACCACGCTGCAGGGCAGGGGTCCAGCGGCGGCGGCTCTGGTCTCGTCTCTCAGGCAGCAGCTGCTGCGGCAGGACACAGCAGGAGAGGGGTCTGGCAGAAAACTGCTCCAGTCTCGTCTCTGTGCAGACGCAGCTGCCACATTCCGATCCCGGAACTGGAAGAGGGCCAGCAACCTCACGGCCCCCCAAACCGGAAGAGATGGAACAACCTCATGGACCCCCAAACTGGAAGAGAGAGAGCAACTCCCGGCCTTGTCCCCTGCCAGGATCTCAGCTGGGCTCACATACCTATGGGCTTGGGGAGTGGGAGGGGCTAGAAGAAAACAATAACAATTTTTGGGCATAAGCAGAGGATCATGGAATAGATTACTATAACAGATCACTCCAGGACAATATGTCAGAAGACCCTGCAGTTCAAAAGTGGGACTGGGCTTTTATGCTGTAAAGTTCTGGACTGTCAGTCTGATGTCTCCAGGCCAGCTGTGCCAGCTCAGCAGCTTTAGGTAAGTTTTCAGTAGTATCACTTGTTTTCTCCTTTATGTGGTACAGGACTACCACATCTTCATGTCACAATCAGGATGTTTAAGGTTGATGAGTTGTCCTGGTTTTAAAAGACAGGTGTCTGCCAAGGAAGGCGGGAACTTTCCTGGAATGGAAAAGATGACCCCCTCCCTCCAAATTATTTTAACCTTGAAATTACGGGGCTTTCAGGCCCATCTGGCCTCACCCAGCAAAACTCAAACCCTTGGTGAACAGTGTCTTCTGAAGAGAAACTTCAATTTCCCCCTGTCTTGGGAATGGTTTGTATCCCATAACCATTTGTACTCGGAATTGTCACTGTTTCCCACCCCCTCCCCCTTCATGGTTAGGGGGATATTGTGAGAAATGTAAGCTCAGCTGGGACCCTGGGGGGGGGGGAGTGAGGACGGGGATGGGGTTTTGCCTCTTCCCTTCCAGTAAGGGATCCAGGCACCAGCCGCATGTGGTACAGAGAACGGTCTTGCGTGTTACAGTGTGTTTGGCTGCTCTGGGGTTATTGCTACACTTTGGCTCGCCGACCTGGGTCTGCTCGTCTCCACTGTTCCAGCCTGCTGCTCCAAGTTTACTGCTGCAGTCCATCTCACCGCCCGGAGTGGTACTCAGACCAGCTGCTCCCTGTGAGTTTTGCGAGGGGAGCCATCTCCTGTCTTTTCCCCTTGCCCGAGCTCTCACCACCCCCTCAGGAGGTTCCTGAGCCTGCGCCAGAGCGCCCCTGAGGCCACAGGAGAACCATTGCAGCCCCCTCTGCATTGCAAGGAGCCGACAGTGCCCCCTTCCGGTTGTGGTTGTAACTACACCAAAAGGGAAATTGCTTGATGGGTGAGAAAAGGCTGTTTTTGGGTTTCTGGTTTTTTGTTGTTGCTGTTGTTGTTTGTCTGTCTTCTTTTATATATATTCTAGTAAAGAACTGTTATTCCTTTTCCCATATCTTTGCCTGAAAGCCCTGTAATTTCAAGGTTATAATAATTTGGAGGGAGGGGGTCATCTTTTCCATTCCAGGAAGGTTCCCGCCTTCCTTGACAGAAACCTATCTTTTAAACCAGGGCACCCCCCCTTGGCAAAGGCAAACAAACCCATGACTAAAGTTACTTTAAAAATTTTAAAAGTTGTATCATTTCCAACAATTGCATTAAGAAAATACAAGATGGTTTTGAACAGAAGTACAAAATTCAGTCAACACTAGTTTAACCTTTCCTTAGACTACTAAAATAAAATCAACTGTAAAAGCTTATTTTAGGACATAATAGTGTTCAAAACTACTGGAGAATCTTCATGAGAACCTGGGAATAAATTGAAGTAAAAATTTCCTGTTAAAACTATGGGACAAAGTCTTGCGGATAAGTAAAACTTTACAAAATGAAGGCCTTGTTACTCTTGTAAAATCATGGCTCACTCCTGTTACTTCGGCTAACTAGAAAAGGCCTCTGGGAATGAGCTCAGCTGACTTAGAAGTAGAAAAACAAGTTATATAACAATCGCGTGTTCACATCGTGGCTTATAGTAATTGGTTGAATTAATGTTTGTTGTATTTCAATGGTATGCAAGCAATAACAGGCTAACTGCTTAAAAAGGCCTGGTTTTTACAATAAAGGAGCTTCCCTTTGCACCTGCCTCATGACTCTGTGTCGTTCATTATCGCAACAACAAAGAGTATCTCAGTTGATGAATTTAGTGTTGTAAAGTTGTTGTCCCAAACGCAGACCTGTTACCTGGTGCACAGTGCCAATTCCCACACTGAGGTATTTCTATTTCTTTATTCTAGTATTATGGGTTAGAAAAAAATGAAAACTTGTTTCCTTTCCTGTTGCAGATAGGTAAAACCTTGCAAAATGAAGGCTTTGTTACCCTTGTAAAATCATAGTTCACTTCTGTTACTTTGGCTAAGTAAAAAGGCCTCTGGTAACCAGTTCAGCTAACTTAGAAGTAGAGAAAACAAGTTACATAACTTTCGCATGATCACCTCGTGGCTTATGGTGACTGGTTGAATTATTGTTTGTTGTGTTTCAATGGTATGTATTCTGATAATGGCTAACTGCTTAAAAAGGCTTCGTTTTTGTAATAAAGCTTGCTCTCCTTCGCACCTGCCTGGGAACTCTCTATCTCTCAATCGACACATTTTCCCTCAGGTACCAGGCAGGCTGTGTAGGTGGGGAGGGGCTGGCCGGGAATTCATGGGCGATACTTAAGAACAAAAGGGAGTTATCTGTCCAACAGCATTTCACGCTAAACACACAGAATGGATGATACTTAAGGACAAAAGGGATCAATTGCCCAGCCCAGAAGCCAGGACAATTCCCCCAATTAAAGAAAAACAAAGACCTGGAAATACTGGCAAGGGGATTGTTTCCCCAAAGGCTGGAGCATCGCGAGAGAACTGCTCGAAACTTGGGCGAGAGGTGGGTGGAGACCGGGCTTAGTCTCTCTCCGCTCGGCATTCGGGGAGGACGGCTGTGTTTGCAGCGAGAGCCGGTTTCACTCCAGGAACACTGCTACACTGCGACGTCTCCGCCCACTCGATCCAGAGCACAGATACACTGTAACATCTCCAAGGGTCCCACGGCGGCACAGGGTACAGAATTACGCTGTAACCAATCGCTGCCCGGAGCTGCTCGTCTCTGCTGTGCCTACCTTCTGCTGGTCTACCAGTGAGTAATACCGAGGTCCATCACTCCCCAGTCAACCCTGCCTGCCTGTGCTGCTTGCTGCCCGCTGCCGAGGTTGGTGGAGCCGGGCTGCTGCCTTGTGGGTTCGCACCAGGGGCGACTCCCCCTTTCCCGTTCGCCGGAACCACCATTGCCACGTGAGAGTCATCGCGCTTGCACCACAGCGGCCCCTGCAGCCGCGGGGGAGTCACCGCAGCCTCTGTGCTCCAACAGAGAATCTCCCAACAACAGACAGGAACAGTTAAGAGATTTATCTGTTCTCTTATAGTTGCCGTTTAACTGTCTTATTATATATATAGATATATAGATATATAACCCTAGTAAAGAACTGTTATTCTTTTTACCACATCTTTGCCTGAGAGCCCCGTAATTTCAAAGGCATAGTAATTCGGAGGAAGGAGGGAGGTCATCCTGTATTCAAGGGAGATTTCCCACCTTCCTTGACAGACACCTGTCCTTCAAACCAGGACAGTTCTTGGCGCCCAACATCAGGCTTGAGGGCATTGAGAAAAGGAATAACAGTTTCTAGGTAACCCAATTTGTGTGTAAAATATAAAAATCACACTACACATCACCATGTGGTGGAGCTTTTTTCAGTTCTGTTGGCAAATAATCGTGGCTACGTATCTCCCATTTGCAGCTTCTCTTTGTCACGATCCGCTAATGCGAGCGGGGGTCATGATGGTTCTATCATCGATCTCAGGAGTGCAAAAGACACAATGGGGATTTCAATTTTCATCAACAGTGCACTTTTATTGAGTGCCAACAACACGATTATGCGATAGAGGGGAGAGAGATATAAAGAAACAAAGTATAGAGAGAGAGAGAGAAGGGGGGGGAATAGCTACCAACAGATGAGATGATGTCCTCGTGGTCCTGCCAATAGACTCGTCGTCGTCCGTGGGGAGCGCTCATCRTGGTAAATTTAGAGTCCCTTTATAGTCTTCTGAAAACGGGGGGAATAGGGGGGCAGCTGGCCAGGAGGTGAGGAAATCCTCAGGAATGCCCTCAGCAGGTGCACCCACAGGGGGGGAGAAGGCAACGGGCCAGGAGGTGAGGAAATCCATAGTGGGCGTACAAGACAGGTTATCATGACCTGTACTAGTTTCCTCAGCAATGCATACCAGTCCTCAGCGGCTGCACGTACAGAGAGAAAGGGGGAACCAGTCCTCGGTGGGCGCACCCACAGGCAACACTTGGCAAACATCCCACCTCGGCCAGGCCAGGACTTTGCAAAAATCCTCTTTTCCCTATGGAGTTTTTTGGGTTTTCAGTCTCCGTCCTTGTCGATGATTGTGAGGCAGATGAGGGATTTTTGGACCATCTCTTACACTCTTCTACACATGGGTGCCATGACTAGGACCATGTGGCTGTTACCCTGTTTGTGGGATGGGTCAATACAGTGAAGGATTCAAAGATCATAAATTTCCTCTGGAATGCGGGTGCATGTCTACATAAATGTCATACACCAGCCTCACATCTTTTGGGGTCCTTCAATAACAGTACCCATTCGAAAGAAGCAACAGAGGAGGAAGTTTTCTCCCAATTCTTCACTGACCTTTTAGGGCCTATCCCAACAATTTTTGAAAGGGTCAGTGCTTCTCTAGATGCTAACCATATCATGCAATGGCTGGTGTTGCTGATAGGCCTATTCTGTTTAGCATTTAGAGATAAAGTGAGATTGCCTTGGGTAACCACTGACATCCACCCCAGATACTAGGGCTGCTGCCTAGGGGCATGTCCCAGGGGCTGGGGGCACTGCCCAACAGCCCACAGTAGAGACAAATCATTCAGATTTGACGGAGATGGTGGAGGAGATAGTCCGAGTGTTAAAAGAACATTTGTCCCCAACTGTTTGGAACCCTTGCCCTAAGGAGGACAAGCCCAGTGACACAGCAGTGGAACTGAGAGATGTTACAACCGCCCAAGTTCCAGCTGCACCACAAGGGCAGCCACAACCAGCGGCAGTTGCCCGTGTGCAGAGGAGAAAATATAAAACCAAATCGATACGCCCAGTTAGTGATGATGAGGTACCAGGGCCCTCACAACCCGTGGAGGGGCCAGAGCCTGAGAACATCACAGAGTCCCTGTCGCATGACAGTCTCCACAATCTGCGGAATGACATTGTGAAACGGGGGCGGGAGGCATTTTCAACCTGGTTGACTCGAGTTTGGGACCTTATGGGCCCAGGTATCCAACTAGATAGTGGTGAAGCAAGGTATTTGAGATCCCTGACCAAGGATGCAGGCAGTGACCAGGTGTTCGTGAGGGAGCCGGGGCCTCTTCCTCTCTGGGAGCGACTCATAACAAGTGTAAAAGAGAGGTTTGCCCACAGAGAAAGACTGCAGGAGCACCATCACAGAATGCCCTGGAAGACTACTGAGGATGGGATCCAACGCATGAGAGAACTGGCAATATTGGAAATACTCTTTGGAAGGGACGGGCAACACGGTAACGACCCTGACAAGGTCAGATGCACACCACAGATGTTGTGGAGCCTGGCACACCTCGGGCCACCCGAATACTCCAGCTTCCTGGCAACAATAAATGTCGAGGACAACCGAGAGACTGTGGGCTCGGTAGCTAACAAACTCAGGAACTATGAGAGCATGGTTCATGGCACTATAAAGGCTCAGGTTTCTGCTATAGCCAGGAGTCTCAAAGAGGAAATAAAGGAGGAGATGAGGATGGAGAGGAGGGAAAGCAGTCCCTATGTGACATCGGTGCGAAGCAGAGCCCCTGACATCAGAGCCAGGCGCCCCCCAGCCAAAGAGAGTGGATACGCCCCACGGACGAAATTGTGGTATTTCCTACTTGACCATGGAAAGGACATGAGACGGTGGGAAAGGAAACCTACCCATATCCTAGCAGCCCGAGTACAAGAGTTAAAGGAGAAAGAAAAGGGGAAGTCAATGAGAGTAAGTGCAGTGCCAATTTCCCGTGGACAAAAGTCTGACCCACTGAAAGGTACCTCCCACATGTATTCGCCAGACCAGTGTTAGAGGGGCCCTGCCTCTAGCCAGGTAGAGGCCAGGGAGAACTGGGTCTTTTGGACTGTGTGGATCCGATGGCCTGGAACATCAGAGCCACAGAAATATGAAGCTTTGGTTGACACTAGTGCTCAATGTACTTTAATGCCATCAGGACATGTTGGGGCAGAGCCTGTTTCTATTGCTGGGATGACAGGGTGATTGCAGGAGTTGACTTTGCTAGAAGCTGAGGTGAGCTTGACCGGGAAAGAGTGGAAGAAACATCCTATTGTGACTGGTCCAGAAGCCCCGTGTATTTTGGGCATAGATTCTCTCCGGAGTGGTTATTTCAAAGACCCAAAAGGACTCAAGCGGGCTTTTGGAATAGCTGCTGTGGAGACAAAGGGCATCAGGCAATTGAACACCTTGCCTAGACTGTCAGAAAATCCATCTGCAGTAGGACTCCTGAAGGTAAAGGAACAACGAGTCCCAATTGCCAGTTCAACAGTGCATCGCCGGCAGTACCAGACAAATCGAAATGCCGTAATCCCCATCCACAAGATGATCCGCGAGCTGGAGAGCCAAGGGGTGGTCAGCAAAGCCCACTCACCCTTCAACAGTCCCATMTGGCCTGTGCRCAARTCTGATGGGGAATGGAGACTGRCAGTGGACTATYGTGSCTTGAATGAAGTKACYCCACCRTTGAGYGCTGCTGTGCCGGACRTGTTGGAGCTCCAGTATGAACTGGAGTCCAAGGCAGCGAAGTGGTACGCCACTATTGACATTGCCAATGCGTTCTTCTCCATTCCCCTGGCAGCAGAGTGCAGGCCTCAGTTTGCCTTCACCTGGAGGGGCGTGCAGTACACTTGGAACTGACTTCCCCAGGGGTGGAAGCACAGCCCCACCATCTGCCATGGGCTAATCCAGGCAGCACTGAAAAAGAATAAAGCACCAGAACGTTTGCAGTACATAGATAACATCACTGTGTAAGGGAACACGGCAACAAAGGTGTTTGAAAAAGGGGAAAAAATCATCCAAATTCTCCTGCAAGCCGGCTTTGCAATCAAAGTAAAATCAAGGGACCTGCCCACGAAATCCAGTTCCTGGGAGTGAAGTGACAAGACGGACAGCGTCAAGTTCCCACTAAAGTCATCAGTAATATCACAGCAATGTCTCCACTAACCAGCAAGAAAGAAATACAGCCTTTTTTCAGCGCCATAGGCTTCTGGAGAATGCACATTCCTGAGTACAGCCAGATTGTGAGCCCTCTTTACCTGATAACAGGCAAGAACAACAATTTCCACTGGGGTCCTGAACAGCAACAGGCCTTCATCCAAATCAAACAAAAAATTACTAATGTGGTAGCCCTTGGCCCAGTCAGGACAGGGCCAGAGGTAAAGAATGTACTGTACTCGGCAGCCAGGAACAGTAATCTCTCCTGGACCCTTTGGCAGAAGGTGCCTGGTAAAACTCGGGGCCGACCACTGGAATTCTGGAGTTGAAGTTACAAAGGCTCTGAAGCCAACTACACCCCGACAGAAAAAAAATCCTGACTGCCTATGAGGGAATTCAGGCTGCCTCAGAAGTAACTGGCACAGAGGCACAACTCCTAGCACCCTGGCTACCAGTGCTGGGGTGGATGTTCAAGGGAAAGGTTCCCTCTACCCATCACGCCACCGATGCCACATGGAATAAGTAGATTACCCTAATCACACAATGTGCCCGTATTGAAAATCCAAATCGCCCTGGAATCTTGGAAGTAATCACAAATTGTCCTGAAAGAGAGAACTTTGATCTGGCAGACCAAGAGGAACAAGTGACACGTGCTGAAGAAGCCCCACCATACAACCAGCTGCCACCAGAGGAAACCCGATACGCTGTTTTCACAGACGGTTCTTGTTGCATTGTGGGAGCAAACCGCAAATGGGAAGCAGCTGTATGGAGCCCCACACGACAGGTTGCAGAAGCTACCGAAAGAGAAGGTGGATGGAGTCAGTTTGCAGAGCTCAAAGCTGTCCAGTTGGCCTTAGACATTGCTAAAAAAAAAGAAATGGCCAAAACTCTACCTCTACACTGACTCGTGAATGGTAACCAATGCTCTGTGGGGGTGGCTGGAAAAATGGAAAAAGGCTAATTAGCTGCACAGAGGAAAACCGATCTGGGCTGCTGGGGAATGGCAAGACATTGCCACTCGGGCAGAGAAACTAACTGTGAAAGTCTGCCACGTGAATGCCCATATGCCTAAGAGTCGGGCTAATGAGGAACACCGCAACAATGACCAAGTAGATCAGGCTGCCAAAATTAAGATGCCACAGATTAATTTGAATTGGCAACATAAAGGGGAATTATGCCTAGCTCGATGAACCCATGATGCCTCAGGTCATCAGGGCAGAGATGCCACCTATAAGTGGGCATGAGACCGAGGGGTGAATTTAACCATGGACAGTATCTCCCAGGTCATCCACGATTGTGAGACGTGCGCTGCGGTCAAGCAGGCCAAGCAGGTGAAACCCCTATGGTATGGGGAAAAGTGGTCCAAGTATAAGTATGGGGAGGCCTGGCAAATTGATTACATCACGCTGCTGCAAACTCGCCAAGGCAAGCACTATGTGCTCACAATGGTGGAAGCAACCACTGGATGGTTGGAGACCTACCCAGTGCCTCATGCTACTGCYCGGAATACCATCCTGGGACTGGAAAAGCAAGTCCTGTGGAGGCATGGTAGCCCTGAGAGGATTGAGTCTGACAATGGGACTAATTTCAAGAACAGTCTTATTAACATCTGAGCTAAAGAACATAGTATTAAGTGGGTGTACCATATTCCTTACCATGCACCAGCTGCCGGAAAAGTTGAGCGGTGCAACGGACTACTAAAAACCACCTTAAAGGCACTGGGTGAGGGGACTTGCAGAAATTGGGAGCTGCATTTAGCGAAAACTACATGGTTGGTCAACACCAGAGAATCCACTAAACAAGCTGGCCCTGCCCAATCCGAACACCTCCGTGCAGTAAATGAAGATAAGGTTCCGGTGGTGCATATAAGGGGTATGTTGGGAAAAACTATTTGAATCAATTCTGCCTCGAGCAAAGACAAACCCATCCGTGGAGTCGTTTTTGCTCAGGGACCTGGTTGCACCTGGTGGGTGATGCAGAAGGATGGAGAAAACAGATGTATACCTCAAGGGGACCTTACTTTAGGTTGAACTGTCCACGATGCTGTACCTCTACCCACATCTGTATGTATATGTGTATATAGTTAGGATAATGCATGTATGTATATAGTTTAAAAATTTAAGTCTGATGTGGGATGTTAGTGTGGGAGGAAAGGGAAACAGTTTTCAGGGTGGATAATGTTATGGGTTAGAAAAAAATGAAAACTTGTTTCCTTTCCCTCAGGTACCAGGCAGGCTGTGTAGGTGGGGAGGGGCTGGCCGGGAATTCATGGGCGATACTTAAGAACAAAAGGGAGTTATTTGCCCAACAGCATTCCAGGCTAAGCACACAGAATGGACGATACTTAAAGACAAAAGGGATCACTTGCCCAGCCCAGAAGCCAGGACAATTCCCCCAATTAAAGAAAAACAAAGACCTGGAAATACTGGCAAGGGGATTGTTTCCCCAAGGGCTGGAGCATCGCGAGAGAACTGCTCGAAACTTGGGCGAGAGGTGGGTGGAGACCAGGCTTAGTCTCTCTCCGCTCGGCATTCGGGGAGGACGGCTGTGTTTGCAGCGAGAGCCGGTTTCACTCCAGGAACACTGCTACACTTCGACGTCTCCACCCACTCGATCCAGAGCACAGATACACTGTAACATCTCCAAGGGTCCCACGGCGGCACAGGGTACAGAATTACGCTGTAACCAATCGCTGCCCGG
>JACAXG010000767.1:2770-35168 GCA_018881555.1 Amblyornis subalaris
GATGGCTGGGAGACAAAAGCGGCCAGGAAAGACTGGTCTGTCTGTCCTTCTTCTTGCATGGGCTGCCTGTAACAGRCAAGTAAAACACTAGGGCTCCGTGCTTTCCTTCCTATGCAAAAGACTTGTCATTCTGGATCCAGAGCCCGAGGGCAAAATGTGGATTGCCTGTCCAAAACCTAAAGACATGCTAGGATTTGTGCCATCCAAAAGCTGCCTGGAAGCACAAATCTAGCTGCACGTCACCTCCCCATGACTGCCATTCATGTGCTCCTGACGCACTGGGGCTAGCTGTGAGCCTTGGGAGTCTTTGTCAAAATAGGCAGAGCAAGACAATTCATGGACCTAGAAGGAGAAAAACGGTCGTGAATTGCGGGTGCGGGATGGGCATGCAGGGGAATAAATGGCCACAGAAGCCTAGCAGGGCAAGACAAGGAATTGCTCGCAGACATTCCAGGCATATTCAAGGATTACTCGCAGACAAAAGTGGCCAGGACAGACTGGTCTGTCTGACCTTCTTGCATAGGCTGTCTGGAAGAGGCAAGTAAACCCCTGCGGCCCCATGCTTTCCTTCCTATGCAAAAGAACTGTCATTCTGGATCCAGAGTCCAAGGGTAAAATGTGGATTGTCTTTACAAAACCTATAACATGATTGAATTTGTGCCATGCAAAAGCTGTGCATACAGACATGTCTGGCTGCACGTGACTTCCCCTGGGCTGCCTTTTCAGTGCTCCTGAGACACTGGGGCTAGCTGTGAGCCTTGGGAGTCTTTGTCGGAGCAGGCAGAGCRAGACAAGTTCAGGAACCGGCAGGAGAAAAGCGTTCTCGAATTGCAGATGGGGCATGGGCATGCAAGGGAATATAAGGCCACAAAAGCCTAGTAGGGCAAGAGAAGGAAGAAGGAATTACTCGCAGACATTCAAGGCACATTCAAGGATAGCTCGCAGACAAAAGTGGCCCAGACAGACTGGTCTATCTGACCTTGTTCTTGCATGGGCCATGTGTAACAGGCAAGTAAAACCCTGGGGCTCTGTGCTTTGCTTCCTATGCAAAAGATCTGTCATTCTGGATCCAGAGCCCAAGGGCAAAATGTGGATTGCCTGTCCGAAACCTAGAGACATGCCAGGATTTGTGCCATACACAAAATGCCTGGAAGGATGCATGTGGCTGCATGTGACCTCCCCATGGGTGCATTTCATGTTCTCCTGAGACACTGGAGCTCCCTGTGAGCCTTGGGAGTCTTCTTCAGGGCAGCCAAAGCAAGACAAGTTCTTGAACTGGTGGGAGAAAATTGGTCTTGAATTGCAGGTGGGGGATGGGCATGCAAGGGAATAAAAGGCCATGGAACCCAAGAAGGGCAAGACACGGAGTTGCTCACAGACATTCAAGGCATATTAAAGGATGGCTGAGATACAGAAGTGGCCCGGAAAGTCTGGTCTATGTGACCTTGCTCTTGCATAGATCATCTGTAACAGGCAAGTAAAACCCTGGGGCTCTGTGCTTTCCTTTCTATGCAAAAGCCTTGTCATTCTGGTGTCAAAGCCCAACAGCAAAATGTGGATTTCCTGTCCAAAACCTAGAGACATGCCAGGATTTGCACCATACAAAAGCTGCACATACAGACATGTCTGGCTGAACGTGACCTCCCCATGGCTGCCATTCATGTGCTCCTGAGACACTGGGGCTACCTGTGAGCCTTGGGAGTCTTTGTCAGAGCACGCAGAGCGAGACAAAGCCAGGAAGTGGCAGGAGAAAATTGGTCTTGAATTACGGGTGGGGGATGGGCATGCAAGGGAATAAAAGGCCACGGAAGCCTAGCAGGGCAAGACAAGGTATTGCTCACAGACATTCAAGGTATTTTCAAGGATTGCTCGCAGACAAAAGTGGCCAGGACAGACTGGTCTGCCTGACCTTCTTCTTGCATAGGCTGTCTGTAAGAGGCAAGTAAAACCCTGGGGCCCCATGCATTCCTTCTGTAAGAGACGGTTTGAAAATCCCTCATCTGCCTCATGATCATCTACAAGGACAGAGACTGAAAACCCTAAAAACCCCAAAGGAGGGGAGGACTTTTGCACAGGAGTCCTGGCCTGGCTGAGGTGGGATGTTTGCCAAGTGCGGCCTGTGGGTGCGCCCGCTGAGGACTGGTATGCATTCCTGAGAAAATTAATACAGGTTGCGGTGGCGTCGTTCTTGCTGCCTAGGCGGGAAGGACTGTGCTGAAGCAAGAAGGAATGACCTGTCCTGTACACCTGCTTCCATACAACGGGGCCCTCACAACAATAGTTCGCCTCCTGGCCAGTTGCCCCCCTTTCCCACCCCATTTTCAAAAAAGATTATAAAGAGAGTCTCTGAATTTACCACGACCAGATCTCCCCACGGACGATGGCGAGTCTATTGGCAGAGGACCACGAGGACTTCGTCTCATCTGTTGGTAGCCATTCCCCCCACTCTATCTCTCTGTCCCTCTCTATACTTTGTTTCTTTATATCTCTCTCTCTCCTCTATCGCATAATCATGTTGTTGGCACTCAATAAAAGTGCGCTGTTGATTAAAATTGAAATCCCCATTGTGTCTTTTGCATTCTGAGATTGGTGATAGAACCATCATGACCCCCGCTTGTATTAGTGGATCGTGACACCTTCCTATGCAAAAGAACTGTCATTCTGGATCCAGAGTCCAAGGGTAAAATGTGGATTGTCTTTAAAAAACCTGACATGATTGAATTTTTGCCATACAAAAGATGAACATACAGACAGCTCTGGCTGAACGTGACCTTCTGTGGGCTGCCTTTCATGTGCTCCTGAGACACCGGGGCTACCTGTGAGCCTTGGGAGTCTTTGTCAGAGCACGCAGAGCAAGACAAGTTCAGGAACTGGCAGGAGAAAAGCATTCTTGAATTGCAGGTGGGGGATGGGCATGCAAGGGAATATAAGACCACGAAAGCCTAGTAGGGCAAGACAGGGAATTGCTCACAGACATTCAAGGTATATTAAAGGATGGCAGAGAGACAGAAGTGGCCCGGAAAGACTGGTCTATGTGACCTTGTTGTTGCATGGGCCATCTGTAACAGGCAAGTAAAACCCTGGGGTTCCATTCTTTCCTTCCTATGCAAAAGAACTGCCATTTTGGTGCCAGAGCCCAAGGGCAAAATGTGGAATGCCTGTCCAAAACCTAAGACATGCTAGGATTTGTGCTATGCAAAAGCTGCCCATCCAGACTGCTCCGGCTGAAAGTGACCTCCCTTGGGCTCCATCTCAAGTGCTCCTGAGACACTGCGGCTACCTGTGAGCCTTGGGAGTCTTTGCCATAGCAGGCAGAGCGAGACAAAGCAAGGAACTGGCAGGAGAAAAGGTGTCTTGAATTGCAGGTGGGGGATGGGCATGCAAGGGAATAAAAGGTTACGGAAGCCTAGCAGGGCAAGACAAGGAGTTGGTCACAGACATGCAAGGTATATTCACGCATCACTGGGAGACAAAAGTGGCCAGGAAAGACTGGTCTGTCTGTCCTTTTCTTGCATGGGCAGACTATAACAGGCAAGTAAAACCCTGCGGCTCCGTGCTTTCCTTCCTATGCAAATSAACTGTCGTTCTGGTGCCAGAGCCCAAGGGCAAAATGTGGATTTCCTGTCCAAAACCTAGGGACATGCCAGGATTTGTGCCATACAAAAAGTGGCGGACAGACGGGTGTGGCTGCACATGACCTCCCCAGGGCTGCCTTTCATGTGCTCCTGAGACACTGGGGCTACCTGTGAGCCTTGGGAGTCCTCCTCAGGGCAGACAAAGCAAGACAAGTCCTTGAACTAGCAGAAGAAAATTGGTCTTGAATTGCTGGTGAGGGATGGGCTTGCAAGGGAATMCCACGCAAGGGAGGCCTAGCAGGGCAAGAGAAGGAATTGCTCGCAGACATTCTAGGCATATTAAAGGGTTGCTCGGAGACAAAAGTGGCCAGGACAGACTGGTCTGTCTGGCCTTCGTCTTGCATAGGCTGTCGGGAAGAGGCAAGTAAAACCCTGGGGCCCCATGCTTTCCTTCCTATGCAAAAGAACTGTCATTCTGGATCCAGAGCCCAAGGGTAAAATGCGGATTGCCCCAGGGTTTTAAGTGCCGATTACAGATGGTCCATGCAAGATCAAGGCCGGACAAACCAGTCTTTTCTGGCTGCTTTAGTCTGCGAGCAATCCTTGAATGTACCTTGAATGTCTGCGAGCAATTCCTTGCCTTGCCCTGCTAAGCCTCCCTTGCCCGGCATCCACTTGTATGCCCTGCCCCCACACTTGACCTGCCTACTCCTTTCCTCCAGGGCCTGGCATGGCCAGGCCTGCACCTCCTTTGCATTTCTTAGCCATTCTTGACTATCCCCTCTTTGCCTTCCTCACTCACCCATGTTCTTCCTGGCCATTCCTACCAGGCCTTTGCCTTGCATTGACTTGCTCACCCATACCCCACCTCCACTTCCCTACCCATTTTTCCCGGMCCAGCCATGCCTTTCCTTCTCTTTCAATGACTCTCATTGCCTTGCCGACCTCTCCCTTGCTTTGCTTTGCAAAGTCACCACTGTCCTCTCCTTGCCTTTCAAACTCTACTTTGCCTTGCATTACTTTGCTCACCCTTTCCCTACCTGCAATTCAAGACCAGCAATACACTTTTACCCACCTCCCACAAGGATTTAAACACTSAGCTACTCTAGCACATCATGCACTTGCACAATAATTGTCACTCATTCTTCCTGCACCAGGAGTGAGAGTATACCAATATACTGATGACATTTTGGTACCAGGACATGAAATTGCACTGTACAATCAAGACAAACAAACATTATTAAACATCTAGAGTCCCTGGACTTATATATTCCTCCTGAAAAAGTACAACTTCCTTCCCAAGAGGTAAAATTCCTGGGAATCTGGTGGAAAGGAGGAATGGTCTGTATTCCCTCAGACACCCWCACCCACCTAGACCAAATTAAAACACCAGAGACTAAAAAGAGACCTGCAGCATGCTTTAGGCCTGCTAATTTTTTTGAGGAAACACATTCCTGATTTTTCAGTAATTGCAAGGCCCCTATATGATTCGCTATGGAAAAAGGCAAAGTGGGATTGGACCCCCCTTCATGATGAGGCCGTACAGCTCCTAATTTTTGAAGCTAACACATACCAATCACTAGGCCCTATACACCCTGCTGATCCAATACACATTGAATTGGGATTTGCACGCTCTGGACTGTCCATACATTTATGGCAGAAAGGACCTGATGGTCCTACCAGACCCACAGGATTTTATTCATGCAGTTTTAAAGACTCAGAAAACAGATATCCTAGCTGGGAAAAGGGCTTATTTGTGGTCAGCACTGCTTTTGAGGAAGCAGAGAAAACTATTCATAAACAATCACTAATTTTAAGAGGACCTTTTAAAGTCATCGAGTCAGTTTTGGCAGGAACCCCACTCCCTGACAGGGTGGCCCAACGTGCCTCTGTTCAGAAGTGGTATGCTCAAATTGAACATTATTGCACCATTTTTCAAGTAACAGAAGGAGCTCGCAAAAATCTTCCTCTACAAGATGAGGTAACCCTAAATAGCACCACTGACTCTTCACCTTCTGTGATTCAAGTTGCTCCCCCATATTCAGAACAATTGCAGAATGTGTGGTTTACTGATGCATCAGCAGATCAAGAAGGTGAGGTTTGGAAATATCGTGCTGTGGCCTTACAAATAAATACAGGAAACAAAATTGTAACAGAAGGGGAAGGTAGCGCACAGGTAGGAGAAGTAGTAGCAGTCCGGAGTGTATTTAACCATGAATCTGAAACTTCTGACTCTGTATATATTTACACTGATTCTTTTGCTGTGTTCAAAGGGTGTACTGAGTGGCTCCCCTTCTGGGACAAAAATGGCTGGGAAGTAGAGTCCCTGTTTGGCAAAAGGAGAAATGGCAAGAAATTCTTGCTATAGTAAAAAAGGGGAAATTCCTATTTGGGTGAGTAGCCTCTCACCAAGAAAATGAAACCCCAGCTAGCTGCTGGAATAACAAAGTAGATGAAATGGCCAGATTAGCCCCACTAAGTGCAAAAACTCCAGCAGAAAACTGAGACTGATTATTACAATGGTTGTGCTCAAAGCGACAGCACACAGGGGCACGAGACCTATACAAGGAAGCAGCAAGCAGAGGATGGCCAGTGACGCAAGAGATGTGCCATACCTGCATATCTTCATGTGAGCAGTGCAGAACCCGACTAGAGCATCACCCTTTAGAACAACTCCCCTTACACATCAGAGACAGGAAAGGACTATGGGACACATGGCAAGTAGATTATATTGGACCTTCTCGAAAGTCTGAGGGAAAACAGTATGTGTTAGTAGGAATAGAAGTTAGATCAGGACTGGTACAAGCAGAAGCCTTCCCTCGGGCAACTAGTGCAAACACACTAGAAGCCCTTAAAATGTGGTTCAGCTTCTTCCCAAAACCTGTAGCTATACAGTTGGACAACGGGTCACATTTCACAGCGACTATGGTCCAGGAATGGGCCAAAGAAGAAGGGATCCAGTGGATATTTCACACACTCTATTATCCACAAGCAAATGGCATAGTCGAGAGAACAAATGGCCTGCTTAAGCGATTTCTGAAACCTCAAAATTCTAATTGGACTGAGCGACTATGGGATGCTGTAAAAAAGAGTAAATAACTGATAGGGAGTAAATGGATGTCCCAGACTCACAGCTTTTTGTCCACAGCCTCCCTCCTTGATACCAGTAACATCAAAACCTACAGGTAATCAAAAACCCTTGCACTTCCCAAGACAACCTGTATTGGTGGAACTGCCTACTGTCGGAGCTGTACCCATGGTACTCACTACTCCTTTAAACATGTACACCTGGAAAGCAAATGATGCTCATGGCAAAGAACACAAAATAAGCTCTCGATGGATTTTTCCTACATTTTAATAYTTGCCCTGAAAGGGGCTGGACAGACTTTTCTTTTTCAGGTAACTGTTCAATGGAGAAAAAAAATTCAGAACTGTGAATGAAAAACCTCAGATATGGATTATGGTTCGGTTTACTGGTAACTRTGATAATAACATGTTAGTCATATTTGTATGGTTATTTACCTTGTGCATGTGCTCAGCAGAGCAAACTGTTAAAGATRAGGATCAAAGGAACCTCGTCTGGAAACTGGTAAAAGGGTTTGCAAAGATAYGGAATCATACTGATCAAGGTGTATGCCTAACATTACCTGAATCTGCTGAACAAGGATTGTGATTTTTCRTAATACCCTTGAATTTATCTTTTGTTTTCAATATGGCTAGTGTGGCAGCTCCATTACCTCTCCCTGAACAGTGGACTAGTAAGAGAAATGGAGCCCAAATTTTGTGGAAAGGTACCCCTATAGTGCATGTTTACCAAACTTATGATCCACCTTCTGATGCACCTCATGAAGGACGGTTACACAAGAAATATTGCAGAACTAGGAGTCCAAGGGTAAATGTAATTGTCTTATCTCAAATTGAATCTCCTCATCCAGCCATCAAATCAAGTAAAGGTAAATTTGGTCCTGAGACAATAACCTTTGAGGAATATGATGCTAGACAGCCCTGTCTTGTTTACTCATGGGAACCATTGTTTAACCCATTATACACACCAGATGCATATGAAGGCAAACATAGCACTGCTTTTAACCTCTCCTGGTGTGTGCAACTTCCTAACATAACGAATGTAACCTCAATCAACCAACAAAATTTAATGTGGGTGTGGTCTGTACAAACATTTCTTAAAGGGAAATTTAGAGAATCCAAATTTACCATGACTCAAAAAGAAAACAGTCCTCTATTCAATTGCTCAAAGGTTATAACATGCGAAGAAGGACCTGGAGATCCTCCAGAAACATGATTTTCACTTAGAATTCGAACATTAATAAGAGATATGTACTTGTTGGGGATACTCATCAAAAGGCTGGAGAAACCAAGGTGAGTCCTCCTACAAATACCTTCTCAACCCATGCGGAGTTCCCTTTACCCACTACCCAGTCCACGGTACGCTGATAAATACTAAGCCAAAAATCACCATCCTTGATTATGCAGATGAAACTAATTGTAAAACCGCAAAATGTATAGCCTCTCTTGGAATGGCTTGGGGATGCTCTGATGGGAAATTTTATTCACATTTGTCATTAGAACAACATGCTGGACTTAGGTGTGGAATTGGAATTCCCGCCCTTTGCCCCAGACATGTTTTTACTTTCACTAAAATATCTAAAGAACATCACTATCATAGTGTTCCCTCTTCAAAGGCAACACAAAGACCGGAATGGGCAATTCAGGGAATTAGCATTCCAGATTCCTGTACCACTGGACAAGAAGTATCTCTATTCCTGGAAAATATCTTTGCTCCCTATGTCACCTTAAAAAGACACCAATTCGTATTAGAAGATATTACCTGGCAATTAAGTGTATTAAGCAATTGGACACAACATGCATTTGGAGAATTAAACACTCAAGTCCAGCAAACTACTAAAATGACTTTGCAAAACAGATTAGTTTTAGATATGATATTGTTAAAGGAACAAGGAGTTTGTGGAATGCCAAATTTAACAGAAGCTGTGTTGTATAGCAATTCGTAATGCCTCTACCTCCACTGAGGAGGCACGAGCTAAGATGAGAGAAATAAGTAATCATACTAGAAATTTGTTTCATGCAATGCAACTGTGAGAGGTGTTTGATAGTTCATGGGTCACTACCACCCTAGAGTCTCTTGGGCTCACAG
The DNA here is from genome assembly GCA_018881555.1 of Amblyornis subalaris. Classification (NCBI taxonomy): domain Eukaryota; kingdom Metazoa; phylum Chordata; class Aves; order Passeriformes; family Ptilonorhynchidae; genus Amblyornis; species Amblyornis subalaris. The sequence continues at coordinate 11,519 of JACAXG010000767.1, forward strand.
GGTGGGCAAAATGGTTAGCACAGATTGGAATAACGATTGTCATTGGAATTGTATTCCTAATTGTTGGCATTGGCCTGGTTAAATGCATGATATGACGTTTGCTCGCTTCCTTCTCTCCCTCTGTATGCCATATTCATATCACCACCACTGAAGAACGCTACATTGATGTCCTGCGAAATAATCACAAATCACGGGGTGGGATGTAAGAGGCTAATAATAAGAAGAAAAAGTCTCTAAAAGGTGCTTCATCATTATGACTGCTCAATACCTGAAAGACTTCCAAAAGTGCTTCGTCACTATAGCTGCTTATCATAATCGGTCTTGAACACCTGGAAAATATGTGCGATATGGACCATGGTAGCCCCCCTTGAGGCCCATAAAAAAGAAGGCGAAACTGGTGCAAAATGCGGAGAGGAAAGTGAGGGGCAGAATGCCTGACCTTTGCTTTTGCCCCCCCCCACCACCACCACCATCGCCTGCTGCAAGACACCCTGAGTTTGACCTGGTGTGAGACAAATTTGATTGGTTAAAACAAGTGAAGGACAGTTATATAGACCACTTAGTGTTCCTGTGATGTCTCTGTGAAAGGAATGTTATAAAAAACCACCTAGGAAGTGACGCAGCACTTGCTCTCACTTACTCTCTTGCTCCCTTGCTCCCAGCTGTACCCATGAGTGGGAGAAGCTTCCCCCCCATCCCCGGGTCAGGGGCCCATGGCCCAGGGGGCCGGTGGGGGCCATGCACTCACTCGCCACCAGTCCTGCGCCGTTTTGGACCAGCTATTGCCCCTCCTATTGCCATCTGGACCAAGGCCTAACAGAGAAGCAGCTAAGCTGAGAGAAGCTGAGCTGAGAGAAGCCGAGCAGAGAAAAGGCTGAGGGAACAAAAAGCACCCCTTTTGGAGGTGGACTGGTGAGATCGAAGGGGTGACCTTGCTGTTGCAGATAAGTGAAGTGCAGTACTTAATTAGCAGCTAAAAGACTTACTGAAATTTGGATGGCTGCCAGTGCAGGGAGTTGGTACAGGGGAAGGAGCCTTGGGGCCCGGGAAGCAAACCTCATATAGCTGCACTATCTTATGGGAGCATGTAAACTGTTATAAATATTCTGTAGGCATCTTCTGCAGATATTAACCTCTTCTCTGAGCTAGAGAGAAAGGAAAGCAGTCACGTGAAAGACTAAATATGGAAACCAGCAGCCCAATGGAAGAGAAGACAAGGAGTGGCAGGAAGTGGCAGGGAAGCCATCTTGAAAAGCATTCACCCCTTTTTTTCTGTGAGCTGTGCTGTGTGATCTGGAATAATACCAAACTAAATTTCTCTATAAATCACAATACAAGACATGAGGGAGTTTGGAATTCAACAGCCTAAAATAAGAACATTTTTATGTTGTGAGCAGATGAAATTTGCAGCCTTTGGAGATTATGAGTAAAGCAGGAGACTGTACCTTTAGTGCCTTTAGGCTGGGATCACTTACTCTTAAAATGCTTAACCCCATTAGACTTTTCTTGCGACACACAAACTGCYGAGAGTATTGTAGGAGAGAGGATACATCACTGCAAAACCAGGGCTAGCTGTGGTGTTTCCCCAAAGGTTTGGAACCACACCGAAGACACTCTGTAGGGAGCTATCTTCCGTGGGATGGATCCCACTACACTACAGAAAGAACTCTCTTTATCCCATAAAGTGGCAATAAGAAATCTTAATCATAAGATCAGAATCTCATGTTTATGTCCTTTGCATGATCAGTGAGAAGGATTGGAATGTATTGGGGGGAGAATGATATTTGTACATTATGTCTTAATATTTTTATTGTTTTTATTCTTTCTATTCTTAGTAAAGTTAGTAAATAAATTATTTAATCATTTTTTCAACTTTGCAGCCTGTTTTTGCAGTCTCCTCTCCTCTGAAGAATATAGCATGGAGACTTGGAGCCTGCCTCCAGGTTAACCCTTGACAGTCTGCAAGCAATCCTTGAATATACCTTGAATGTCTGTGAGCAATTCCTTGTCTTACCCTGCTAAGCCTCCCTTGCCTTTTATTCCCTTGCATGCCCATCCCCCACCTGCAATTCAAGACCCCTTTTCTCCTGCTGCTTCCTGGCCTTGTCTTGCTCTGTTGAAAACTCCCACGGCTCACAGCTAGCCGCAGTGTCTCAGGAGCACATGAAAGGCAGCCCAGGGGAGGTAAGGTGCTGTTGGTGATTGAGAAATGGACTCCGCTGGGTGCAAACAAAGCCAACTTTATTCCAGGCAACAATGCCTTTTATACTGTTGTACAAACAATTAACCACCCATTTCGTAACCCCCTGTCCTCCTCAGCAGCACAATGTCTTGCATACAATGTCCTTGGTCAGCATTCTGTTACATGTTAGCAGACAGGAGTGAGGTTTAACCAGTCCCCTTCTTATCAGGGTGTCGGCTCCTTCCTTACTCTGTATGTTTATCTTTCCCAAGGCTTAACATTTACCACGGCGAAAAGATCACTGCTRCTATCTACATTGCCGGGGGCTATTGCCCCCACAAGGTGCAGCCAGACCCATCTGTCTGGGCACCTATTGTATGGCACAAATCCTAGCATGTCTTAGGTTTTGGACAGGTAATCCACATTTTGCCGTTGGGCTCTGGCACCAGAATGACAGTTCTTTTGCATAGGAAGGAAAGCACGGAGCCACAGGGTTTTAAGTGCCGATTACAGAAGGCCCATGCAAGAAGAAGGTCAGACAGACCAGTCTGTCCTGGCCACTTTTGTCTGCAAGCAATCCTTGAATATACCTTGAATGTCTGCAAGCAATACCTTGTCTTGCCCTGCTAGGCCTCCCTTGTCTGGCATGCCCTTGCATTCCCATCCCCCACCTCCACTTCAAGTCCCCTTTTCTCCTGCTGCTTCCTGGCCTTGTCTTGCTCTGCCTGCTCTGACAAAGACTCCCAAGGCTCACAGCTAGCCCCAGTGTCCCAGGAGCACATGAAAGGCAGCCCAAGGGAGGTCATGTGCAGCCAGACCCGTCTGTCCAGGCAGCTTTTGGATGGCACAATTCCTAGCATGTTTTAGGTTTTGGAGGGGCAATCCACATTTTGCCCTGCTCCGACAAAGACTCCTAAGGCCCCAAGGCTCACAGCTAGCCCCTCTAGAGCTAAAACCAAGACTTCTTAGACAGAGGGGAACAAAGGCCGCTTGGTTTAAGAAAACAAAGTCCTGTTTAGTCAAGGCAAAGGGAAGGTAACATGGTTTCTTATATGCACGCCTGACACCTTGACTTGCCACAGTAGGTGCATATCCGAAAGAATTGGGTGTGGATGAAATTTGGCAGGTGAATGTCACACACATTTCTTCTTTCGGAACCTTAAAATATGTGCATGTGTCAGTTGACACATATTCCAAATTTTTTGTTGCCTCTGCTCATAAAGGGAAAAGGCAGAGATGTCATTAAGCATATGTTGTGAGCCATTGCTACCTTAGGAGTCCCTAAGGTGGTGAGAACTGATAATGGTCCAGCATATGTTTCACAATCACTGACAATCTTTTTTCACTCTTTGGGTATATGCTACTTAACTTGCATGCCTCACTCTGCTGCAGGTCAAGCTATTGTAGAACACACACATGCTTGTCGCTATAGGGGCGGCCACGGCACACACACATGGACCGTGCCTCYGACAAAGGGCATAAAAATGTTTATTAAACAAAGCAGCCTCTCTTTATACACTTTTGTATGTTATCATTCATGTTACATAGTCATTGGCTGCTAAATTACTACAACAGACTCATTGGCTATTATTAATTACAATATACTACCATTGGTCACCCATAGCGTAAGCATTCAAGCATTAAGAAAAATAACGGGTGCAGATATGTTGCTGTTTTTCTCCTTCTATTGTTTAGATTTCTTGCTTCTGTTGATACTACGTTTTCATGGGTAAAACTAATTGTTTTCCTTCTCATGGGCTTTTCTCATGAATAGAAACTAACCATCTCCAAATTAAGATCTGTGAAGCCTTCAGACTAGCTGTAGGCCTCAACACATGCTCTTTTAAAGAATATGCTCTTTAAACAAAAAAGGGTACGACACCTCAAGAACAATTGGATAAAGCAACATTTGTTTTAAATTTTTTGAATATTTCCCGATTTGGTAACAGAACAGCAAGTGAGAGGAGGTTTTCCCATAACACCTTGATGGATTCTCAACCACTTGTCTATTATAAAGATATGCAGAGTGGGCAATGGCTAGGCCCAGTGCCTTTGTTAGCATGGGGACGTGGTTATGGCTGTGTTTCTCTATCCACAGGACCTTCTTGGTTGCCTGCGAAGAACATCAAACGTGCTGCAGAGGGAATGAAGGCCTGAAGACATCACAATTTTGGTTTGATAATCAGTTCCAATAGGTTCTAACAGGGTATGTGTGGCCTTTTTTGCCACCCTCAGCAGATTTGCAGAGGCTGTGGAGGACGCATGGGTCCCACAACCAAAGACTAGTGTTTAGCTCACATTAGCCAAGGCAACCAATCAATCTGCTCTTTGCGTAGCCATGACCAGTCCCAGTGATCCATTTCAAACCTGTCTGGTTGGTATTCCTTCAACAAAGGATGAATGGAACAAGCTGTCCAATCAAACAGCTCTGCATAATTGTACAGCTCCAGGTAAGCAAGAGCCATCATGGTGGTATTTGGGATCAGGACAAAGCAGTGGTGGCAACCTGTGGGATGGTATTTGGGCAACACTACCAGCGGAGGCATGAGTAAAGGAAATGACTTTCCTGCTCTTCCACTGCAACCTCAAGAGCTGGACATATTGGGCTCTATACAAGCTCCTGTATGTTTTGATCTTAATTACACTAGTGACCCAAAGAAAGACAAACCAGGAATTGATAGAAGTGGCACTGGCATTTACCTGAATGCCTCTGYTTGGTGTAATTTTACTACTCCCTCACAAGTCATGCCAGGGGCCAATGCAATACGCCTGCCTGACAACGTATTTTTAATATGTGGCAATAGAGCATGGAAAGGAATCCCAGGTAAGGGAACAGGGGGTCCCTGTACTTTTGGTCGCTTGCCCATGTTTCATCCTAATCTCCAAATATTAGCCAATTGGACACTACAACGTAGACGAAACAAACGTGACACTCATTCATTGAAATCTGACTGTAATTTGGAAGCTGAATTTTGGAATCCTGCAAAAAGATTTTTTTGATTCTTTAATCGTCTCTCTTGGTACTGGCCAAGCCCCGAACACAATTAATAAATYGGGCTGTTGGCTAGCAAAAGAAAGTAATGCTACCAGCTACTCACTGACGGGATGATTAACAGATGTTGACTCTGTACATCATGCAACCCTGCAAAATAGAACAGCAATAGACTTTTTGTTATTAGCCCAGGGACACGGACGTCCCAAGATTCCAAGGGAACGTGCTGTATGAATTGGAGTGATCACTCTGAATCCATTCCTGAAAGCATTCAAGATCTGAAGAAGCTGTCTGGAGAACTGCAAGAAAACCAGGGATAGAATCCTTTCGGCTTTTTCTCCTGGATGGGGAACTTTGAACCTTGGGTTAAACACGTAGTGGGCTTTGTTATAGTGGGACTTATAGCACTTTTAATGATTATGTTATGCTTACCATGTGTATTTTCTTGCATTCAACGACTTACTAATCAGAACATAAAACAGGTGATGCTTATTCAAACGCATAATGTACTTGCTTTGCAATGCTTAGTAAACAAAAAAGGGGGAGATGTGGAGCTAAAACCAAGACTTCTTGGATAGAGGGGAACAAAGACCACTTGGTTTAAGAAAACCAAGACCTGTTTAGGCAAGGCAAAGGGAAGGTAACATTGTTTCTTAAATGTAGCAAGCAAGAGTACGTAGAGAAATCTGTGATGCTCAAACAAGCATTTTTCTTAGGTAAAAGTTACTGTATGTGCTAGGCCGCATGATCAGAAATTCTATTGGTTAACAAACATATGATCAATTCTCTTTTTGGTGTACGAACGCGTGATCGCGTGTCCTATTGCTTAATTAAGCGTGTGATATTGTRGAATAGAATGAAGTAATTGGTAAAAATATTAGAATAAGCTGTAAACGCGTTTAATAAACATCTCTAGTTTCTAGATGCTTTTATCTTGGCTGGAGTCCATGTTGCAGTATACTGCAAGCCCCGGTGTCTCAGGAGCAAATGAAAGGCAGCCACGGGGAAGTCATGTGCAGCCACACCCATCTGTCCGGGCAGCTTTTGGATGCAACAAATCCTAGGATGTCTTAGGTTTTGGACAGGCAATCCACATTTTGCCCTTGGGCTCTGGCAAAAAAATGACAGTTCTTTTGCATAGGAAGGAAAGCATGGGGCCCCAGGGTTTTACTTGCCTCTTACAGACAGCCCATGAAGAAGAACTTCAGACAGACCAGTCTGTCCTGGCCACTTTTGTCTGCGAGCAATCCTTGAATATACCTTGAATGTCTGTGACCTATTCCTTGTCTTGCCCTACTAGGCTTCTGTGGCCTTTTATTCTCTTGCATGCCAATCACCCACCTGCAATTCAAGACTCCTTTTTCTCCTTCTAGTTCCTGGCCTTGTCTCACTCTGCCTGCTCTGGCAAAGACTCCCACGGCTCACAGCTAGCCCCGGTGTCTCAGGAGCACATGAAAGGCAGCCCAGGGGAGGTCATGTGCAGTCAGACCCATATGTCCAAGCAGCTTTTGGATGGCACAAATCCTAGCATGTCTCTAGGTTTTGGACAGGCAATCCACATTTTCACCCCTGGGCTCTGGCACCAGAATGACAGTTCTTTTGCATAGGAAGGAAAGCATGGAGCCCCAGTATTTTTGGTGTCAAATACGGACGGCCCATGTAAGATCAAGGCCAAACAGACCAGTYTGTCCTGGCTCCTTTTGTCGACAAGCGATGCTGGAGTGTACCTCCCACATGCCTTGCCTTGGAAAACCAACAGTTTCCATGCCTTGCCTTGCCTTGCCTTCCCTTCGATGTCCAGCCCCTACCCTTGACCTGCCTACTGCTTTCCTCCAGGGCCTGGCCTGGCCAGGCCTGCACCTCCTTTGCATTTCATAGCCATTCCTGACTATCCCTTCCTTTGCCTTCCTTACTCACCCATGTTCTTCCTGGCCCTTCCTACCATGCCTTTKCCTTGCATTGACTTGCTCGTCCATCCCCCACCTCCACTTCCCTACCCATTTGTCCCGGCCCAGCCTTGCCTTTCCTTCTCCTTCAATGACTCTCATTGCCTTGCCGACCTCTCCCTTGCTTTGCCCTGCAAAGCCACCACTGTCCTCGCCTTGCCTTTCAAACCCTCTTTTGCCTTGCATGACCTTGCTCACCCTTCCTCTGAAAGAGAGTTTTATAACAAAGGGACTCTTGTAATAACAAAAAGACTCCTGTAATAAGCTTAACAAATAGTTGTCTGTAGCTTAACAAATATTAATCCATAGTCTTTAAGGAAAATAGAAACAAAATTGCAGGAACTGTTACATTGCAAGAAACACAACGTCTTTAAACAAGAGAACAAAAGAGATAAAATTGCCAACTTGGCACAATAAAGGACTTACATAAGACCCTATCAAGTACACATGGGCAAGAGRGAAAGGTGAAAAGGTYAACCAAGAGGAAGACTGGAAGCCTTCATCCAACGACCACCCGGGATGACCACCAGGAGGGAATGTGCACTTGTAAAAATATGAAAATAATATTCATATGTTCTGGGAAATTATTAGCATGTAACCACCTTTTCTTAGAAATATGATTYATATGCATATAGTTGAGAGGATATAAGCTTGTACCCTATCCTTGCTGGGTGGACATGTTGGGTGGAGTGATCCCCAGTGTCTCCGGCGCTGAATAAATGAATACCTGCTTCAAAAGACGAGTGTCTTTGAAGTTTTCATACAGCGATTTTTGCGAGAATCAGCTGGCACCCACCAGATGRGTCCCTTCTCTTTTCAGCTGTGGGATCCAAGGGAGTAGGCAGACTCCTTAGCAGCGGCCCAGGATTATTCCTGGAGGGACTCTGTCCTCCCCGGCTCACCGCAGGGACAGACAAGGACCATCTGCACCAAAATAAAGGTATTCATTCTTGTATTCACTTTTAGGTTAAGGTCAGGTGGTGATGACCACCTYGGGGTTGAAGCTCCCAGATTGGGGTGCAGTGCCTGTTTTGGGTTGAAGTCCCCACTGTTGTTTTTGTATGAGTGTGCGAATCTGTGACTGAGGTGTGGTTGCTATTCTGAGTGAGAGTGTGCGGAAAGCATGAGGCGAGTGCGGAGCTCTATCTGCAGTTAAGCAAATAGTGTTATGAATGAGTGCGTAATTGCTTTGGAGTGAATGAGTTTTGATTGTCTTTTTAGCAGAAGGAGTGGACTGTACACTGATTTAAGTGACAGGATTTTGGCCTTAGATTGAGAGCACCCTAGCCCCAAAATATATTTAGTAAATACCCCTCAGGCGTCTGTTGGCAGGGAGGAGAGAGAGGCTGGAGGGGGAGACAGGATGTTGTGAAGGCTTATTTTATTTCTCATTATCCTCCTCTAACTCTGTTTAACACTAAATTCACTTTTGTATCTTTAAGCTGTGCCTGTTCTGCCCTTGGAATGTTTGTCTCTCAGTCGTTGTCTCAGCTGCTCATAGAACTTTGTTGATTTTCTTTTTTCCTCCCTTGCCCAGCTGTAGTAGGGGAAGGTCACTGAGAGACGCTTGTAGCTGACTGGCGTTCGGCAAGTGTCGAACTGTGGCAATTTTTTGATAGCAGACAATTTAGTTAATGAGTGAAAGCTTTGATTGTACAAGTGCAGCTCATTGGTTTGGGGTAGATCCTTTTGATTTGTATGGAAGTGGAAAGGGTTTATATTATACTGTAGGAAGTTGGTTATCTCTAGCTCTAGACTGGGAACATCTGGACCCCAGCAGGCTTGAATTACCCACTTTACAGCCACTCAGGATAGCATGCTTTGAGTGCAAGACAGGTAAACATCAGACATGGGTCTTATGTCAGTGTCAGACTTGCGAAAAGAGGTGGTATTGTGCCTCTCGGAGGCACACCCCGTGGTGTAAGACTTGCTGGGAAAATAGAAGACTCCCAGCAGGTTGGGAGGACAAGGGAGTGGAAATAGTTGCATTTGTTTGTGGAAGGCATAGGTTAATCCCTGAAATTTGGAACATTCCCCAGGAAGAGTGGGATGCAATGGCAGAAAACTGTAAAAAAAGGTTCAGTTGGAAGGAAAGGAAGTAACAGAGCAATGGGCACTTCAGCTAATAACAAGATAGTGAAGAAATGCCCACTAGGGTGTGTATTAGCACACTGGAAGGAGCTAGGGAGAATTCCTGGAGGCATTTTAAAGAAAATTAAACTAATTAGATATTGTAACCAATGGTGGCCCCTTTATAAATTGGAAGATGGGGAAAAGCGACTGGAAGGTGGAACATTAAACTATAATACCTTGTTACAACTTATGTTATTTTTGAGACAAGAGGGCAAATGGGATGAAGTGAGATATGCAAATATGTTTTTCATTCTCAGATCCAAGCCAGAATGGCAAAGGCAATGAGGAATAAACCTCCCGCCTCAGGATTCTATGGTGTTGCTTTTGGAAAAAGAGAAAAAAGGAAAGGGCCGCATGAGAAGATGCTGCTCCTCATGCAATATAGGACAAAGTTTTCTAAAGCTCAAGCCGAAGGAAGAATTAGACATTCTAGATACGCATGGAACGATAACTTACCCCTCCAATATTGCAGAAGGGCCCTTGACTACCTCAGCCTTCTCCTCTGCTGGACCCTCAGCTATCCCAGCCTTCTCCCCTGCAGAAGGGCCCTCAGCTACCCCTGCCTTCTCCCCTGCAGAAGGGCCCTCAGCTACCCCTGCCTTCTCCTCTACAGGACCCTCCGCTACCCCCAGCCTTTTCCTCTGCAGGACCCTTGGCTACTCCAGCCTTTTCCTCTGCAGTGCCCTCGGGTATATCCCCCACATCTCCCGTTGATAGTGGTAGTGGAGATGAGGAAATCAGTAATGAAAGATCAGGAATCTCCTCTCGTACTAGAAGTAAGACAAGGAAAGAAGAAAGGATTATAGCACCACTCAGACAGGTAGTTGGACCTAGTGGGGGTGTGTCATAGGTTAGCCTGGAAAGTTTCCAGACCACCAGAGKAATTGTTCTTAAGAGGATTTAAAACAGGAAAAGGAGGCTCCAGAACTTAAAATAGTAAAATGTATTTATTACCTAACATAACTAAGAATAAAAAGAATACTAATAATAAAAACATTAAGGCATAACATACAGATACTCTTCCCAATATCTTCCACTTCCCACCAACAGCATAAGGGGAGACAAACATGGGGTTTTTGAGAGTTTTTTATGCTTATGGAAAAGAGTTTCTTCTGCACTATCTTCGTAAACCACAGCCACAGCTCCCACCCGGAACGCTGCTGCACAAGGTAAAACAATTTGCCTCTCCCACAAAACACTCAGTAGTCTTTTTACAACTCCTAGCGTGGGTCACAAGAAAGTCCATGGAGTGAGTCTTTTTTTAAGGATGAGTTATTACAGCCTGGAAATAAACATTCTTTCTTCAGTCTTCACCAAGTCCCAGAAAAATACCTATGTCCTGGTGTAAGCAGCCTTTCTTAGGTGGTAACACATCCCCCCARATATACTTCAAATGAATTAAAGAGGAATATTTTGTTACATTACAGCTCTCACCACAGCTTGCAGGAGAAATTCAGTTTCAGCACTCRGTGCTTTTGGTTTTTTCTCTCTCTTGCTGACCTTGAAGMCGTCATGTTAGCTCCTTCCTCATGGTGCCTCCATGTTAACTCTGTACACAATTGCATCCTTCTGTTCTCTGTAACTCGGAAGAGAGTCCGCATCTGCAGTATTATACCCAGAGGATTTGATCTTCAGAAATCCTCACCATAGCTCTCGCAGCGCGTGCAGTCTTGGTGCAGTGATTCCAACCTTTGGAAAAAACAGAGCCACACTACCATGCGGTCCCACAGCCTTTTGCTGCTGTGCGGTCCAGGGTGTCAGCAGTTGCCCACAGCGATTTCATGGCTGCTCGCGGCTGTTGAAAAGTGACAGCCTGTTCGGCTTTTGGCTGCCGCTGCCCTGGCAGGAGTGGCTCCTGGGACGGAGCCCAGAGGGGCTCTGCCAGCCCTCTGGCCAGGGGAGCCTAAGATGGATGCATTTCTGCCGTCTCTACCGAGAAATATGCAAATTTTTGCTARGCAAAAACAACCATCCATTGGTCCAAAACTTTCATCCAATTACAGCCCATCAAACCCGTGACAAGGGTAAAGGCGCCTTTTACAGCAGGCGACCTAGATAGTTGGAGGTGTGCCACCAAGTTGTTTAGAGAAGACCCTGAGAAAGTGGCCAGATGGTTTGAGCTGATTGTTAAGAATCAAGATCCTGACTGGGCAGATATAGATCTGATGTTATCAGAGTTGACAGAAACYGAGAAAGGGGCAGTAATAACAGCTGCAAGGACACATGTCCAGGGGCAGTTGGCAACAGGAGTGTTGCAGGGATATCTAGAGGATATTTTTCCTGTTACTAACCCTCCCTGGAATCCAAATAACCCAAGACATTATGATCAGTTAGTTACCTACAGGGATTTATTTAGCTATTTCTAAAACTGTTAATTGGTCTTTATTTTTTAGCATTCATCAGGAAAGTTCAGAATCCTCAAGGTCTTTTGTAGACAGACCACGTGAAAATATGAGAAAACATACAACTTTAGACCCAACTTCAGACATAGGTCAACAGCAGCTAATATCTTTAGTGCTGGGACAATCAGCTCCGGATATTCATAGAAAGCTACAGAAAATCCGGGAACCTGATAACAGCAACCTTGAGAGACTTTTGGCTGTGGCTTGGGAGGTGTATAAGAATAGAATACCGACTGTCACAATTGCAGCTGTACAGAGCAAAGGTCAACAGAACTGGGGAAGAGGATTCCGAGAACGGGGCAGATGGCCAAGAAGTGTAGGGACAAGAAATATAGGGACATGCTTGGACCCTAACCAACGTGTTCAGTGCGGTGGTGAGGGGCACTGGCAGTGGGAATGTTGGGTTGGTAACATGGGTATTCTGTTAGCTCGTCCTGGGGGTGGAGGCTCTGACCCAGCTGGTACTGCTGCTACAGAACACACGGTGGCGGCAGTTACAATAAGCATGACGGGGTCCGGCAGGTCCCTCCCTAGCAGATCCACTGGTTACAATAAAGCTGGAGGATGAACAAGAAGTAGAATTTCTTTTCTACRCTTGAGCCACGTTTTCGCTCCTAAATCAAACTTTAACCCCAATGGGGCAAGATTTTGTCTACATTGCCGGGACAACAGGAAAATCGGAAAAGGCATATTTCTTACAACCCCTTAAATAAAAATTGGGAAAGGCAATTGGCATGCATCAATTTTTATATTTGCCAAATTCACCCAAAGCTCTCTTGGGGTGAGATTTGTTAACTTTGTTGGAGGCAAAATTTGATTTTCCTGAAGGCAAGATGTCTGTGAGTATGTCAGAGGAGRAATTAATATTGGCCTTAAGTACTGCAAACTTAGAACAGCAACCCCTAGCAACAATCCCTAGTGAGTCAGAGGATTGAATTTTTGAGTATTTCCCGTTGTTTGAAATACTGAGTATCCAGGCAGGTCAAAGTTAGCTGAACCTATTGTAATTGAGACAATAGACAGAGCATTACCAGTCAACCATAAGCAGTATCCATTAAGGCTAGAAGATAGACAGGGAATTGAACCAATAATTACAAAGTTTTCAGAACAAGACCTACTAAGGGAACGTCAGTTGCAGTATAATACTCCGATACTGCCAATTAAGAAACCTAATGGGACATATAGGTTAGTACAAGATTTAAGAGCAGTAAATGAAATCACAAAAACTTTACATCTTGTAGTTACAAAACCCTATACACTTTTAACTAAGCTGCAGGCAGAATGGGTATGGTTTTCAGGTACAGATTTGAAAGATGCCTTCTTTTGTTTGCCATTGGCTAAGGAAAGTCAACCGATTTTCGCCTTTGAGTGGGAAAACTCGCAATCAGGAAGAAAGATCCAGTTAMSTTGGACAGTCCTGCCTCAAGGATTTAAGAACAGTCTGACTCTCTTTGGAAACCAATTAGCAAAAGAACTCAAAACGTGGGAGGCCCCAAAGGGAGAGGGGACCCTGCTGCAATATGCAGATGACATATTGGTGGCGACCAAAACACAGGAGCAATGTGAAGCCTAGACTGTAAGTATATTAAATTTTCTGGGATTAAATGGCTATYGAGTTTCAAGGTTCAAGGCCCAATTGGCTAAACCTCGAGTAACCTACCTGGGGTATGAATTGGCAGGGGGGAGAACGCTCCCTAGGGAGCAGCTGAAAAGAAGCCATATGTCAAGCCCCCAGACCAACAACAATAAAGGAACAAAGAACCTTTTTGGGGATGACCGCATGGTGCAGACTGTGGATACCTAATTACAGACTTATTGTCAAACCACTGTATCAGTTAATTAAAAAGACCTTAGGACAATTAATAGTATGGACCCCCAAATCTAATAAAGCCTATAAGACTTTGAAAATAGAATTGGTGCAAGCACCAGCCCTAGGTATACCTGATGTAACTAAACCCTTCATATTGTTTCCACATGAACGACAAGAGATGGCTTTGGGTGTGCTGGCACAACAGTTAGGACCCTRCAAAAGACCTGTTGTGGCCTATTTTTCCAAGCAACTGGATACCATCAGCCAAAGATGGCCAGGATGCCTGTGTGCTGTGGCAGCCGCCTTTCTGAATGTAAGCGAAGCCTGTAAATTCACCCTGGGCCAGAAGATGACAGTGTATGTCTCTCACACTGTCTCAGCCATCCTGGAACAGAAGAGCAATCATTGGTTATCACCACAATGCTTCCTGACATACCAAGCTCTCCTAGCCGAAGCAGATGATATAAGTATCAAAGTAACCAGTGTACTCAACGCTGCAGCCTTCTTACAGGGAAAGGATACAGAAAGCCTAGTCAAGCACGACTGCATTGAGACCATCGAAGCTGTGTACTCTAGTCGACCTGACTTCCAAGAAGAACCACTGGCAGAAGGTGAACATTTGCTCACAGATGGCAGTAGCTATGTTGCACAAGGTAAGTGGCTGGAGGGATATGACGTTACTACTGCCACTGAAGTGGTTGAAGCCAACCTGCTACCAGCCCGCACATCAGCCCAAAAGGCGGAGTTTATTGCACTAATAAGGGCACTAATCCTGGCCAAAGGAAAAGTCATCAATATATGGACAGACTCTAAATATGCCTTTGGAACAGTGCATGCTCATGGTGCCATTTGGAAGGAACGGGGGCTACTAAATTCCCAGAAAAGAGAATTTAAACATGCAGCTGAAATACTTCAACTATTGGAGGCTGTCAAACTCCCATCTGCAGTACCAATAATACATTGTAAAGGACATTCTAAAGGTACTACTCTCCCAGAATTAGGGAATGCCATGGCAGACAAAACGGCAAAGATGGTAGCATCCCAATGCACAATCAACATAGTAAGCCTAATCCCCTCACAAATGAGCTTAGGCCAGGCCCCAAAATATGACCCTCATGACTGGGAGTGGATCAATAACAAAGGAGGACAATTAGATAAAGAAGGCTGGGCGACCTATAGGGGACGAATAGTAATTCCCCATGGGATGGTACGAGATGTTATTTTCACAGAGCATAATAAGAATCACTGGGGAGCTGAGACACTTCATATTTATCTCAAGCCATGAATTGCCGCCCCAGGCCTAAAACATGTKATTCGGGAGGTCACCTCCCAGTGTGAGAGATGTTTGAAAAATAGTCCCAACACTACTTCTCCCACGAAGCTGGGAGCCATCCCCAGGGGAACATATTCGGGAGACACCTGGCAAATAGATTTTACTGAACTCCCTAGAAAGAGAGGATATAGATAACTTTTAGTACTCACAGACACCTTTTCTGGATGGCCTGAAGCTTACCCTTGTAGGACTAACAAATCTCGTGAAGTTATAAAGGCTTTATTACAAGAAATTATCCCCAGATTCAGAGTACCCCAAGAACTGTCCTCTGACTGGGGACCACATTTTATTGCTCAAATAGTTCAAGGGGTAAGCAAARCATTAGGAATACACTGGCAGTTACGCATGCCATACAGACCTCAGGCAAGTGGACAGGTAGAGAAAATGAATCACCTGATTAAACAACGAATAGCTAAAATTTGCCAGGAGACCAATTTGTATTGGTATCAAGCCCTACCAATAGCCCTATTAAGGCTACAAATGAAGCCAAGATTAAAGGAAAGGCTGAGTCCATTTGAAATCCTGTATGGGAGAGGGTTAGGAGTAAACAAAATTTACAATGAAAACTTGGCTCCAGTGGGACAGGGTTATTTGAGAGAGTATATACAACAACTGAATCTCAAATTAAAAAAAAATGCCCAAGTGGTTGCTAACAATCAACCACAACCACTCACTCAGCCTGTACATTATATTGAACTTGGTGATTGGGTATTTGTGAAGTCTTTTTCAGGTGACCCACCGCAGGAGAAGTGGGACGGACCCTTTCATGTATTATTGACTACATTCACCGCAGTTCATGTAAAAGAAAAACCCACCTGGCTACACTACATCTGGATCAAGAAGTCTCCAAACACTCCCTGGGCCAGCAGGGATGGACTAAGATTAAAGATCCCCTGCGCAACATGAAACTTTGGTTAATGGTTGTAATTTGGAGAACAGTAATTTGGGGAACAGTTGAATCGCTTAATGCAAACAATTATGTTGCCCTTCTTGAAAGCATTGAAAACCATACAGGGGTTAAAGATTGTTGGCTGTATGGGGAGGCAGACCAATTCCRATCACCACTGATAGGGATACCTGTTAGTAATTGAACTTCTTTAGATCCATATGAATTATATAATACTAGTGCAGAATGTCGACAGGGTGGGTCTTTGGTGGGTCATCCCTCCTTCCAACTACTATTGATAAATTCTACCATTTGCTACATTAATTCAAACTTTTCAGGTCCTGACCWTGGAAAGTTTGTCAACACCACTGGGTGGCAATCTGTTGTGGCCATCGAGAGAAACATTTCAAATCTAAATTAAAAAAACCCCAGAATTGACCCTCGATGGCAGAAATGGCAAGACTATCTCTGGAGATGCCACACAAGTAATTAAAAAATGAGTATACCCACCAGTTGTGACCTACCTGATGGACATTGGTGGCTATGTGGTAACGGAATTGCAATTAAATAGTTCCCCGGAAATTCGACTGGCCAGTGTACCGTGGGAATAGTGATACCCCCAGTACAACTCATTAACAGTTCCAGTCTCACCGGGATAGTAAGAGGCCTATGGGGTAAGAGAACTAGCTGGAGTGTCCCATCGAACCCTTTAATAAGATATAAAGCTAAATTTCATAGCTTTGTTAGAGCCTTGTTTCCCACCTTAGGTATTGCCCAATCAGAGAAAACAATTGTAAACATTTCAGCAGAAATGGAACTTAATTTTAATGCCACTGCCAAGGCAATTGAACAACTACAAACTGAAGCCAATTCTTTGAAAGGATTAGTGTTTCAAAACCGAATGTTGTTAGATATGATAACAGCACAGATGGGAGCGGTTTGTACTCTAGTGAATACCAGTTGTTGTACATATGTAGATTGAGGTGGACAAATATTAACTGACGTCCATAGTATTTGGGAACATGCCGGAGTACTCCAGGAGGTTACAAAAGACAACACCTCCCGGTCGACAAACATCTGGGAAACTTTAACCTCATGGTTACCGGACTTACCTTGGCTAAAGCATTTAGTTGTAACCGTAGTTGTTCTAATGACTCCATTGTTAATCACATGTGTGTATGGACAGTGTTTATTGTTGATGCTTAAGCGTAATCTTAACACCTATGAAGACTGGAAAAGACACAAAACAAGGCATCAGGTAGAAAAAGGGACATATTTTCAAAAGCTTGAGTTGTAAAAGAATTTACAACAGGTCCCTGAGACAGCGAGGAGTTAAAAGAGAATTTTATAACAAAGGGACTCTTGTAATAATAAAGAGACTCCTGTAATAAGCTTAACAAATAGTTGTCTGTAGCTTAACAAATATTAATCCATAATCTTTAAGGAAAATAGAAACAAAATTGCAGGAACTGTTAAATTGCAAGAAACACAAGGTCTTTAGACAGAGAACAGAAGAACTATAACCTGCCAACTTGGCACAATGAGGGACTTACATAAGACCCTAAAAAATACGCATGGGCAAAAAGGAAAGGTGAAAAGGTCAACCTAGAGGAAGACTACAGCCTTCATCCAATGACCACCCAGGACAACCACCAGGAGGCAATGCGCACACATAGAAATATGTGAATAATATTCATAAGTGCTGGGAAATTATTAGCATGTAAGCATCTTTTCTTAGAAATATGATGCATATGTGTTGTGGATAGGTAAAACCTTGCAAAATGAAGGCCTTGTTACCCTTGTAAAAATCATGGTTCGCTTCTGTTTCTTTGGCTAAGTAAAAAGGCCTCTGGGAACGAGCTCAGCTAACTTAGAAGTAGAGAAAACAAGTTACATAACTTTTGCATGATCACCTCGTGGCTTATGGTGACTGGTTGAATTATTGTTTGTTGTGTTTCAATGATATATACTCTGATAATGGCTAACTGCTTAAAAAAGGCTTGGTTTTTGTAATAAAGAGCTCTCCTTTGCACCTGCCTAGGAACTCTGTATCGCTCTATCGACACACATATGCATACAGTTTAAGAATACAAGCTTCTGTTTATCCTTGCGGGGCAGATATGTTGGGTGGAGCGATCCCCTGTGTCACCGGCACCAAATAAACGAATACCTGCTTCAAAAGACGACAGTCTTTGAAGTTTTCATACYGCAATTTTTGCGAGAATCACTGCCACACTGTGATTTAGCAGTCTTTTACTGGGGGTGGGTYGGTCTGTGCCCRGGTGGKAACAGAGAGCAGTCGGTTTTTTACCAGGAGCAGTTGGCTGCTTTGCTACATTATAATCCAGCTCATTGCCCGGGCCTCCGGTAGCTCTCTGCAGCGTGGTTCCCATGGGCTCGGAGCAGCGTGGTTCCCACGCTGCTGGACAGCATGGTTTCTCTTCGTGCCTGATTTGGTTTTTGGCCCAGGCAAAAGACTTTTACTTTTCCCTTGCTTGGAGAAGATGGAGTAGCATCTTTTGGCTGCTGGGAGCTGAACTGAACAGGCTGCTGCTCCGAAATCAGTGGGAGCGGGATGGCTGGGAGTGGAGCCACTCCGACCAGCCCCAAGCCCCGGGGAGCCAAGCCGGGGAGAGAGAAGCACACCAAAAGGCTCCAGCCCAGCTGTTTTTTGCCTGCCATGACTGCTGTGGGGAGGGGAGGTTGACACCAGGTAGCTGCTGGGATTTTCCTCTGCTGTGGGACTGCTTCGTGGAGGGGGGGTTACTGCTTGCGGTATGAAAAGCCGGTGCCATTTGGGACCGTGTGTTGGGAAAGGTGTATTCCTCCTGCACTGCCCCTACTCTCTGGACACATTTTTGGGTTTTTGTTTCTCTCTGTGTGTGTGGGGGGAAGCGGGTTCTGATGGTATAGTGCTTAACTGTTATTTACCTTTTTTCCCTGCATTGTGGGTGCGCATTCTGTTTGTTAATAAACCGTTTAATTTTTTTTTCAGTTTCATCTACTAGTATTCATTCCCTATTGGTGGAAGGGGATTGCTGGAACTGTTTTGGGGAGGAGGATTCATTCCAGAGAGTCCTCTCTGAAATTTGTCTCAAAACCGAGACAGTCACAGAGAGCAGAGATCAGTGCTGCCCCTCCACTGCCCTAGCAATCAGGAGAAGCTTGGTCATGCTGGAGAGGCACATAGTATGCATTTCAGTACAGCCTTGGAATTACCAAGAGTAGCTTTAATCTGTGTCACAAATTCTCACTTTTCAACCTGTATCTGCCTCTTCTGCCCTTTACTGTAAGAGCTTCCTTGTCTCTTATTTGTGACTGCTTCAAAACAGCATTGAAAAGGCTGAATCAGCCTTGTGATTTCTTTTTTCTACACCAGGATTTACTGAATGCATGCAAAGGAAGGCTTAGGAGGAGGCATCAGCAAATGTCAGTGGCAAACAAGACTGCATTCTACATTTTTCTTCAGGGGCAGAAGTTTCATTCAGGAAGGATGTGACCTGTCYAAGTCTTAGTGCAGTGCRGTARATAAATRGGGGGATTCACACTAGATCATGGCACAGCCACCTTTTCAAAGCACAGCTGGGTGAGACACTCAAGTGTATTGTTTATTGCTGTGTAATATTTTTTTTCTTCAATATCTTGTTCAACTCTTCCCTTTCAGGAGTCCATAAATCCAACATATAACAGTATTTTTAATTCCAGTCACCCTGGCCAAAGAAGAATACAGTGTCTTGTTAAAATGCACCCTTTCAGCTCACTTTCCCAAGTGAAACAGAGCAGTCCCTAGCACTACTGATTTGATACAATCCTCCCCACGTCAGTACGAGTGGCACAGAGGTGTCTACAAGGTGTTCCAGTGTGGATACTGAGAAGCTTTGGCGGAGGAATTTTCCAACTTCTTGTATTCTGTGAGAAGCTGTTCTTTCCCATAGAAAGCTACGGAAAACAGCGAGTTGCTTTCTTTTAGAAAAACATCTTATCGTGCACCTGTGAGCTGTTATGTAGTATTGTTATTGCATGTCTGGAAAAATATTTTCAATAAGGCGTAGTTGGATCTAACCAATCATCCTGAGAGGTGGATGGTCAAGAGACCAATGACCTTACGGCATTCAGGTGTACTAAGGTATAAAGAGGTCAGTATATCAATAAATAATACCACTTTTACCACCTTTTTCGTGTACTCCTTGGATTGCATTTTGTGTTCTTCTCCGCCCGCCTTGATACAACAGCAACGTTACAGCMCGCATCCACAGGGAGATCTTGTTCTTGCTTTGTCAGAAGAGACAGTGACTTGGCTTGGGGGACAGGGCAGAATTTATAAAATTATTTTAACAAATCCACCTACAGCTCTGAATGTGCCTCAAGAATTTCACAGACCCACTGCCAACAGAGACATTACTGTGCATGGGCAAACCAAATTGGCTGTGATTGACTGAGAGATCTGATTAACTTCTCCTTGGGGGCAGACACCTTCATCAGTGTCTGGTAAAATGTATCTGGAAAGACAAAGACAGGCAGAAGGGTTGGGGGTAAAGAGTTCAATCTCTTCCAACAGGCAGTAGTTCATGTTGGTGATAAAGCCAAGAACACAGTAGYTCCAGTCTTACTTGGAAAAGGAAAGGTTTGCAAATTCTTACACAATACAGATTCGCAAGCACCGGCAATCACTGTCACTTTTTTGCATTGCASTCTCAACTAGATACTAAAGCCTGGCAAGCTGCAGACAGAGTCAGTGCCAACAGCATAGTTAATAAATCTCTCTACATGAGCAGTGTTAGGTTTTCAATTTAATATCTAATCACCGTGAACACAGACCGAGCAAAGATGGAAAGATTAGAGTAAACCAGTAACCTAATCCTAATCTAAACAGTCAAAACAGAGCACAGAGAATCTACTAATCCCTGAGTTCACCTCATGAGGGCATTCAGCTCATCATCTGGATGCTGCACCTGGAATGGCATGACACTGGACACAACTGTGATTTGGGAGGAGATTGGCTGGAGAGCAACCGTGCAGAAGGGGTTTGACGGGTGCTGCTTGACAGCAGGCTTAATGTGAGCTGGCACTGTGCCCTGACAGAGAGGAGGACAAACCCCTTCCTGGGGTGTTACCAACACAGTGGAACCAGATGGACAACAGACATGGTTATCCCACTGTACTTAGTGTTGCCTCACCTTGAGTATTGTGTGCGGTTCTGGGCTCCACGTTTAAAAAAGAATATTAATATACTTGAGTATGTCCAGAGGAGGGCAACAAAGCTGGTGAAAGGGCTGGAAGGCATGTCCATCTCGTAAGGAGCATCTGAGAACTCTGAGTTTGTCTATTTTGGAGAACAGTAGAATGAGGCGTGACTTCATTGCTCTCTACAGCTTCCTGAGGAGGGTATTGGAGAGGAAGTGTTGAGCTCTTCTTCCGGGGATCCAGTGATAGGGCACATGGGAAGAGCTCAAAGCAGCGTCAAGTGAGACTCAGACTTGACATTAGGAAACATTGCTTTACTTGGAGGGCGGTCAAACCCTGGTACAGGATCCCCACAGAGGAGGTGGATGCCCCAAGCCTGTCAGTGTTGAAGAGGCAYTTGGACAATGCCCTTAACAACATGCTTTAACTTCTGGTCAGCTCTGAAGTGGTCAGGCAGTTGGACTCAATGATAACTGGATCACTTCCAACTGAACTATCCTATCCTATCCTATCCTATCCTATCCTATCCTATCCTATCCTATCCTATCCTATCCTATCCTATCCTATCCTATGTTAAGAAACAGGGAAACTCTTACCAGGGTGCCTTGCAAACGGAAAGAGGATGATAAGCCAGTGACTTATTGGATAATAGGAAGAGGATTTGGGTATGAATACGCCTTATTATAGAGTGTTCTAAGAGGATTGTGAGAACGTGCAAGAGAGGTGTTAAGGGAAGAGAAAAATATGGAAGAAAGGAGGGATTAGGGTGGTTCAGGGAGAGAGAAATGTGGGGAAGCAGGGAAAAGAGAGAAAAAGAAACAGTTTTGTGTACTGAAGGCTGGTCAGTTCATTTGTTTGGCCATGCCCTGCATGTGATCTCCRTCGTCTGCCCTTCCTTTTTTTTAAATCTACTTCTAGCTATATTCCTTGGTGATGGAACTCTCTATTCTGTATGCTTGTGTGTGTATGAAGATCTAAGTGCCAGCAACTGGAAAAGATTATGGATTGTAAATGCCTGGGCCACGGTGGTGCCAGCAATTGGAGGGGAAGCCATAGACTGGAAGAACCCCTGTGTCCAGGGTACCAGCAGCTACAGAAACTGGAATAAGTGCATATGGCGTGTGTGTGTCACCATGTGCAGTCAGCACTGAGCATCAAGCCAGACCAGCCAGTGAGGAGGATAAGAGGCTTGGGAGCCCTAAGTCTGGGCCAAGCACTGGAGAAATGAGGGAATCTGAGTTTAGGCTACCGGAAGGAGTGGGCAGGAGGTTCAACCCAAATACCTTAGTACAGACCAGAGGCAAGACCAGCTGGCAGAGAGGCCCTTTGGAATGTGAGGAAACTGGGAGGCCAGGGATACAGGGTCAACTACAGCACAGACTGGATATCTGAGGTCTGTTACTGGGAYGGGGTCATGGAGTGTGTGTGTGTCTGTGAATGGGTGCATAGGTCTGGGAACCAGCAACTGGAGTGAGACCATGGGCTTCAGAGGTGTGGACAGCTACTASAYAGACCTCAGTGCCTGGGTCAGTTACTGGGGGTCTCCAGAGTGTGTATATGTGAATATATGCGTGTATGTATGTGTTTACAATTTATTGCCTTTCATACTGATCAGGCAGAGAGCGAAACAGTATCAGGCTGTTGGTGCTCTTCTAATTTGCACGAGTGCTGTGTCCTCTGTGTTTCTTGGTGTGTGTGGCCAGCAGCACACAGTGACCATGCCTGTGGGCAATACACTCTCAGCCTTGCTGTAAGCCTAAACTGGAAGCTGTAAAAGACAGCTTAGAATCACAGAATCAGGGAATGGCTGAGGTCAAAAGGGATCTCTGGAAGCTGTTGGCTCCAAAAGTCTTGCTCAAACAGGGCCAGTAGAGAAAATTGCCAAGGACCATGTCCAGTATCTCCAAGGAGAGAGATTCCACAACCTCTCTGGGCAACCTGTGCCAGGGCTGGATTGCTCTCATAGCAAAAAAACGTTTCCTTAAGTTCAGAGGGAACCTGCTGTGTTTCCATTTGTGCCTATTGCCTCTTGTCCTGTCATTAGACACCATCGGAAAGAGCCTGGCTCTGTCCTCTGTATTTACACTCTCCCTTCAGTTATCTGTATATTGATAAGTTCCTCTCACCTAAGCCTTCTCTTCCCCAGGTCCAGCATGTGACAAAGCATGCATCCACCCCCACCATGCCCAGAGCTGTATGGGTACAAATCCTCCAAGGGTACATGCCCCTTCTTTTCAGGAGGATGCTGGGTAGGCAGCTGGGGCAGATCTGGGCTGCACAGAGAAGGAGCCATGCGATCTCCCACAGCTCCCACACTGGCTCAACAGTATCCCTGCCCAGAGAGATACCCTGGGATGGTCCCTCTGCCCCCATTCTCCTGGGACTGAAGGAGCACCAGGGTAGCTGTGAAGAAGAGGTGGTGATGGTGGGGAAGTCTGTGAATGAAGGTGAAGTGTCTGTGCTGTCTGAGGGGTTTGGGGATTGATCTGCCCATGGGACTTACTCATACATGACATCTTATATCTGACTTCCATTACAAATGTCAAATTTTACTGCAAATTCAGTTAGTAATGGATAGGTAAGGAGTTCCGACTTCTATCGATTCCAAATCTCATTGATATTTCCCAGAGCAGCCCTCCCCCTTTTTGTACTTCCTCTCCCTGCATTGACATCACTGTGTGCTGCCTGGCACAAAAATAGGTGGCTGTGTCCAAGGCTGTAAGGGCATGCAGCTGCAGGGAGACCTTGCTTTTGATTTTATCTGCAGAAAACGTGACTCGGC
>JACAXG010000768.1:13521-35158 GCA_018881555.1 Amblyornis subalaris
GCCTGAAGGTTTCTTGGGGACGTCTCCCCCGCCGGAGACGGGCCCGCCGCTCCGGCCGCTGTGTCCTTTCCAGAGGAATCCCGTCACCCGAGGTGTTTCCCGGGCTTCGGCACCATTTGTTGCCTCCCGAATGGAGGCAGGCGCCCTGGAATTGAGACGACAGCACGGCAGAGGAAGCAGAGATGTCCTGAGCCACTTAGATGCTCTCAAGTCTATGGGACCAGATGGGATCCATCCTAGGGTGATGAGGGAGCTGGCAGATGAGCTTGCAAAGCCACTTTCCATCATTTATCATCAGTCCTGGTTCACTGGAGAGGTCCCACATGACTGGAAGATGGCCAATGTGACGCCCATCCACAAGAAGGGCCAGAAGGAGGATCTGGGAAACTACAGGCCTGTCAGCCTGACCTCGGTACCCGGCAAGATTATGGAACAGACCATCTTGAGTGCAATCACCTGGCACCTACAGGATGGCCAG
This sequence comes from Amblyornis subalaris, assembly GCA_018881555.1. Taxonomy (NCBI): domain Eukaryota; kingdom Metazoa; phylum Chordata; class Aves; order Passeriformes; family Ptilonorhynchidae; genus Amblyornis; species Amblyornis subalaris. Next base: position 14,000 of record JACAXG010000768.1, read on the forward strand.
GGGATCAGACCCAGCCAGCATGCATTTAGGAGGGGCAGGTCCTGCCTGACCAACCTGATCTCCTTTTATGACCAGGTGACCCGCCTGGTGGATGCGGGAAAAGCTGTGGATGTTGTCTACCTGGACTTCAGCAAAGCCTTTGACACTGTCTCCCACAGCATCCTTCTGGATAAGCTGGCAGTCCATGGCTTGGACAGGTGCACTCTGAAGAGAACTGGCTGGATGGCTGAGCCCAGAGAGTGGTGGTGAACGGTGCTGCATCCAGTTGGCGGCCAGTCACTAGTGGTGTCTCCCAGGGATCAGTGTTGGGGCTGGTCCTGTTTAATATCTTCATTGATGATCTAGATGAGGGGATTGAGTCCACCATAAGCAAATTTGCAGATGGCACCAAACTGGGAGTGGGTGTCGATCTGCTGGAGGGTAGGACGGCTCTGCAGAGGGACCTGGACAGGCTGGATAGATGAGCCGAGTCCAACAATATGAGGTTTAACAAGTCCAAGTGCCGGGTCCTGCACTTTGGCCACAACAACCCCCTTCAGAGCTACAGGCTGGGGACAGAGTGGCTGGACAGTGACCAGGCAGAAAAGGACCTGGGGGTACTGGTCGACAGCTGACTGAACATGAGCCAGCAGTGTGCCCAGGTGACCAAGAAGGCCAATGGCATCCTGGCCTGTATCAGGAATAGTGTGGCCAGCAGGACCAGGGAAGTGATTCTTCCCCTGTACTCGGCACTGGTGAGGCAGCACCTTGAGTACTGTGTCCAGTTCTGGGCCCCTCAATTTAGGAAGGACAATGAGATACTCGAACATGTCCAGAGAAGGGCAACAAAGCTGGTGAGGGGTCTGGAACACAAGCCCTATGAAGAACGGCTGAGGGAGCTGGGGTTGTTTAGCCTGGAAAAAAGGAGGCTCAGGGGAGACCTTATCACTCTACAACTACCTGAAAGGAGGTTGTAGTCAGGTGGGGGTCAGTCTCTTCTCTCCGGCAACCACTGACAGAACGAGAGGACACAGTGTTAAGCTGCGCCAAGGGAAGTTTAGGCTAGATGTTAGTAAAAAATTCTTCACTGAAAGAGTAATTGGGCACTGGAATAGGCTGCCCGGAGGGGTGGTGGAGTCACTGTCCCTGGAGGCGTTTAAAAAAAGACTGGATGTGGCACTCAGGGCCGTGGTCTAGTTGATAGGTGGTGTTAGGTCATGGGTTGGACTTGATGATCTCCAAGGTCTTTTCCAATCTAGTTAATTCTGTGATTCTGTGATTCTGTTATGGACAAGGGCCTGCAATATCCACAGACCAGACCTTTTGTTACAGATGAGCAAAGTAGAAGAACCCTTTCAGCAGATGTGTTACGAATGAGAGAGAGCTTTTCGATGGCCTCTGCCTTTACTCAGATGTCTGGCAGTAGGCAGGAGCTCTTTTGAGATGGCCCACACCTCAAAAATCACTCTCGCTCACAAGTTCTTTAATAAATGACCGATCAGGTCTATTACAACATGAATTATTTATTGAATAGACATAAGAAAAACAGACATAAGACTTTAACAGACTACATACTACACAGGATAAACAAAAGAATTACTACTAGTAGGTTACAATACAGTGCACGATAATAAAGGTACCTATATTACAGCTAGCGAAGAAATAGTATAGATTAGAAGTCAATGTAACTTACCATCGTATTGGGATAGTCTACACGGCGTCCAGCACTCAACTCTCGAGAGATATGTTACCCAAAGCAGCATCTCGACTTTGGGGAGAACCCCCCTCACACACTCAGAGAGTGTGCAGGAGATTTCTGCTTTGTGAAAGTTAGGTATGTCTTTTATAGCTTGTAAAAGTGTAGTGTCGATCAGTCACAAATTCCAGCTTATCCTTCACAATCTCTCTCCCACAGCCGGATATGTACTGTCAGCTGTATATCTTGAACTTGGGTGCCAGAATATCTCCCAAGACTGAGAAAAAAAGGAGAGATCCTTGATTTATGTAAACAGCAGATAAGCTTCTTGACAGCAGGGAGGTGAGCTGTCTCGCCACAATCCACCCCTTGACTGTAGACGCTTTACTTCATGGAGTGGTAGTGCAAGTACCTCTTGCCTCCATACTATAGAAGCATCCACCATGTATGTGCACACTATTGCTGAGTGTTTTGATAAACATTGATCTCCTAAGCTCTACTACTTCTTCAAAAAGGTGTTACATGTGTTATTTATTTTGATAAAAAGCATTTGCTGTTGCTTCAGTTTATGTATTTCATTTATTATGTGATACACATTAAATATATATATATAAGTGCAAAATGATTACTGATAAACAAAGGAATCATAATGACAAGATAAAACATTAAATTTAGTGTTCATGGCATTTGGGGACAATTCAATAAATCACTTTACTTGTGTTGTTATCAGTCTGTGTAGACTAGGATGTGCCCCATCCCCTGAGTCTTGAAATTATAGAAAGATGAAGTACAAATCAGGAATGAAGAAAAGTTCATGGAGGTAGTTTCTTGGTTGCAGTAGTCAGAGAAGTTCAGTAGATGGTCAGCGACTCTTTTCCTTTTCATTCATTCTTCTTAGTCCATTGTTCTTCTTTAGTGAAGCTTAATATTCTATATGCTCTTGGTTAACATATCAAGGGTTAAACAATTCTACAATAATAACTTGAATAAACATTCAAATATTATGGAATAGTCTGATTGTCTCAAGCAAATTAAAGATGTAAGGAAATGCAATTGTTTCTATTTACTTAGCATATTATTCCAATTGGGAATTTTATGCCTTGCCCTGAGAAGGCAGAAAGAGGTATATAAAACTGGTCTCATAATCATATGAGAATTAAAGTTATATTTAAGGAAAAAAAATCCTTTTTACTCACTGTGACAACCAGGGTGAAGACACAAACATTTTAAAGTAATACTTGGAGGAAATTACAAAACATATATAAATGTTAATTAAAAACAAAAGCTATTAGATTACATAGTACTTAACAATACTAATTAAGATTTTTAATACTATGTAAGCGAACTTCAGAAGAATAGCTGTGTATTTTGTCTGAGGTCTTTTTAGAAAAGTTGGTAATTGTTAGATTTACACATCTTGTTAAATACAATTTTTCAAATTTGGAATAGAATTCATATACTAGATATTGATGTTATGCCCATCAATTTTCTCATGGTCGTATTTAGATTAGGAATCTGAGGGCATTTAATCAAATATATATTTTCCTTTTGATTTTTGTATTTCATTGTGGAGGTGACTGAGCCTGCAGCAGAGAATACTGCAGTGTTTGAGCCAGCCACAGGAGTGACCGAGCAGCCTGTTACTCCTTGTTCCCTTATAAGGTTCAGTTCTAGAGTGTTCTCCCTTACTCGGCATCCCATTTATCCCTGTACCCCACTCCTCCCCTCGTTTACCCCTATTGGTTGAAGTTGTATTACCCTGCCTTTTCTCCGCCCCCCTGACCCTCAACCCATTGGTCCCTGTTGTCTCTCCGCCCCCACTGCCCCTGGGATAAAACCCTGACCCCTCCATTGTTCTGTGTTCTCTCCTTCCCTGACGATTCATGGAATAAACCTATTTCATGGAACACATAAGGAGAACCCCTCCGACTCTTTGCCTCAACTAAGTACACGTTTGTGTGTGTGTGGGCGCACCGCCGAACACGTCACAGCACCACTGGACATGCGCCGTGCCTTTGGGAAGACTGCGGACCCCAAAACCCATCCTGGATTTTTTATTTATAACAACATTTCATGAAAGATTCCAGTGATCTTTTTAATTTCTTTTAGATTAGTTTGTATTCTCAGAGTCTGATTGATGTTGAAAATTGTGCACACACCACCTTTGGATGCTAAAAGCAAATCCAAAGCCATTTAATTTTGTTTAATTACCTTTGAAAGACTGGTAAGTTGCAAAGCACTGATTGTATTATCAGGCTTTGTTGATTTGTCTTTCCTTCCAGAAGAAGTATCACTTCAGCTGGAGAAGGATTTTTAGAAAATAGGTTTGTTGCGGATAGGTAAAACTGCAAAATGAAGGCCTTGTTACTCTTGTAAAATCATGGTTCACTTCTGTTACTTCAGCTAAGGACAGAAGGCCTCTGGGAATGAGCTCATCTGACTTGGAAGTAGAAAAAACAAGTTACATAACTTTCGCGTGATCACCTCATGGCTTATGGTGACTGGTTGAATTATTGTTTGTTGTGTTACAATGGTATGTATTTTGATAAGGCCTAACTGCTTAAAAAGGCTTGGTTTTTGTAATAAACGAGCTCTCCTTTGCACCTGCCTGGGAACTCTGTGTCGCCCTATCATTACATAGGTTTGGGGTGGAATTCTCATTATTTGAATACTTTCATGAAATACGTGGGTGTCTTGGTTGGGCCACCACGTCTGGGCACCTAATTTGTTTGTCCCGGTTTGGACAAAATCAGGAGGAAGACTAGAAGCATCTCCTCTGCAAACAGTAGGGTTCGAAGACTCCCCCCCACCTAAGGAATTTCTCGGAGGAAAGTGAAAAAAACTGTTTATTTAACAAAGGGGGGGTGCACGCAGGCACCAAGGGGAAGGGGAAAAAAAAAAGAATAATGTTAGATAATAAACCTCTTGTGGTGGAGGAAACCTGGATGAATTCAGAGTCCTTTTCGGGGTGTAGCTCTGCTCTCTCCTGAAGCTAGGGCACGGTGTAGGCCCCCCTCCGGGCCCAGGGTGTAGGCCCTCCAGTGATGGCATGTAGAACGGAGTTCAGTTGTCTGTTGTACAGTTCCAGAGGAAGAAGGAGAAAAAACCAGAGTCCAAGGCTAGCAGACTAGCTGGAAAAAAAAGCAAAAAGTAAGTTTTTAACTCTCTGATCTCTCTCTCCTGAGAAACACAGGGCCGAGAGCTAGCTAAAGAAAAAAAAGGTAAAAATTCCCTTCCGAGCTGCCAGAGCAAAAGTGGCGGCGGCCGCAGCAGTGATAAGCGGAAGAATGTGTATGTGTCCTTGAATCAGCTGTGCTGAGAAATTCCTCTGGCAGCTTTAAAGGCACAGAGTTCATATTTTGCATGAAGCAGGTGATAGGGAATACAGCATCATAAAGTCACCCCAAGACAGTGGGGAACTGAAAACAAACAGCAGTAACTGTGGTTTGTTATCAGTGTCAGAGCTTGCAGTATTCTTATGTGTGAGAATTTCCCTTCCAAGGGTTAAGTAGTATTTGTTTTCTGTGTGTTTACATTAGAGTGGCTTCTAGGAAAAACAACATTGTTTTCTTTTTGGTTTCTTTTACAATGGTTAGTTGTAAGTTTTGTTGGAATGGCTGAATAATTCAGTTGTGAGCAGCCATGCTACAGTATTGAAAATATTAACCTGTAAACATAAAAATGCGAACAATACAATAATTTTTATCTTAGAGTCTTTGATTATGTTGCAGCTTTAGCTATAGTACATTCATTAGTTACTATGTTGTTCAGTGTGGTTCCTCTGTGTCCGGAGTTGGCTTTATTCGCTTAGAGGAATCCAGCAGTCTGTGTCAGCAGCTTTCACAGCCGTGCAGTCCTTTTCATTGCTGTTTCAGGGTTCCTTGGCTCACGTCTGGATACATCTAATCCTTTTGTCTACTGAGGATATACTTAAAGACTTAAGGTTATTAGAGAAACTAAAACAACAGAACTTATGAACCATGCACTAAATTGATACCAATGTTGTGGATCAATGTATATTTTCCTCTAATTTTTATCAGTTTATTCACTTTGTTGTTCCAATAAGCTTCTAAAGCTTGGTTATTTGCATGAGCTTTGACTCATCCTGTGTGGATTTGTTGGAACTGAGTTTGTAACAACCACCCTTTTCCACTCTTTCTCTTGCCAAACCTCTTTTCACTTATTTGTTAATTTAACACTTCCTGCTGATACAACTACAGTATGGCACCAGCCCAGTTGCATAAGAATAACATCCTTTAATTGCCAGCAATACAACTTTCAACTCTCTCATCTGTTCACTTTGTATATTCTTTCTTTTACTACTTCCACCCCTGTTTCAATATTCAGAGCAACTGCTCTGTCTTCCAACTTCAGTTTGAAGTGAATGCAGGAGTATTCAGTATAGGATTAGGTTTATGTGGCTATTGTGAAGCTAACATGTTTGGAATTAGTTATCTGTAACTCTGTACGGTTTTGTTTGCTTTTTCAGTTACATTCATCTAATCTATGACTCTTAAGATATGTGCGTTATTAATGTGTGCAAGGGTTTTGCTGTCACAGAAAATACATGATTTTTCTAGTATTCCAGGGTTGAAGTTTTCCTTTTAATTACAGTTTTATTGCTACTCCCCTGGCTTCTAGGAATTTCACCTTCTTAGAGGGATTTTTGAGTACTTAGCTGAAGACAGCTAGCATGTGAGTTGCTATTTATTTATTAGCATAGTAGCGAGGTTTGCAATATTTGGAACAGTTGTAATTAAATTTTTGTGTTACTGATAAAGCTTTGATAATCGATTGTTAGACACTAACTCTTGTCTGCTTTTCCTGTAAGCAAGATGCATTTTAAAATGCAATGCTTTTGTTTTAAGATTTAATTACATCCAAATAGATTTCAGCACTGTAACAGATAGCACTTTTTCATTAAAGCTAGTTAAGTAATTTCAATTTTTATTTTTAAAACTTAAGTTTAGGGTTTTGACTTTGTAAGAGTACTTAGAGATTTTAAACTTTAGTGTAAACATGGGTTGTTTTCTTTGCTTTTACAAGCGATCTTATCAGAGGACCTTTGACATGCAGGAATGCGCTGCCTTGCAGAGCTGGCCTAAAAATTGCTCAACCTTGAAGGCCTTTTTCCTGCCGTATTGTAAGGAATTGGAGGGGGTTTTGTTTTCTCTGTAGAAGGTTGGAGTTTAAATTTGCGGTTTTTTCCCCCCCACTGCTTGGAAACAGCTCTCGGCATTCCCAAAGCCAAGGCAGCTTTTTGCAATGCATTTCTCTCAGGCAGATTAGCAGTTCTCACCTGTGTTTTAGGGGGTGTTTGCATTTTAGTACTTGGGCTTCTTTTGTGATATTTCTATACCGTTTCTCCTGCACGGTTTACTACAGGATGCAGAAGTTTTTCCCACGTACATTTCCTCGGGGTTTGTAAGTCATGTGAACTTTATTGTGCATTACATTTATTTTGATTTTGTCTTGTCTCCCCACCAAATAATTTTTAGTATTGTTGGAGTTTCTTTTAGCAAAGGTCTTAAGATATTAAGATTCACCTCTGCCGAGATCGGAATGTTTTTATTTGGAATTGGTGTAGATTCCCCTTTTTCCATAATATTTATTCCTTCTGCCCAATCTGCAGTTCTGCTTGCTATTGAATGGGACTCGTCAGGGGGGTCTAGACCAAGGTATAGAAGGACACTTGCACCCCAGAACCTGCAACTTTTCACACTATCCAATAATATTCCATTTTTCCCAGTGAAACAAACTGTTGACAGGCAGTTTCTGTGTTCCCTGCCTCTTGCTTACATTTTTCTTGAAGGTTTGCCAATGCCAGGGAATCCCAGGAAGTTGTTTTGACCGTGTTCGTCCTCTGACCTCCTTGGGGTCTTTCAGACAGTTTGGTTTTAATTATGGGGTTTAATTTAAATTCTGGAGTTTCTTCCTCCTTGTGGATACTGAAAAGCCTTCAGCAGAGGAATTTTCCAGCTTCTCGCATTCTGTGAGAAGCTGTCTTTTCTCACAGAAGCTATGAAAACAGCGAGATGTTTCTCTAACGGGACTTCATCTTATCGTGCACCTGTGAGTTGTTATGTAGTATTGTTATGATATGTCTAGAGAAATATTTGGAATAAGGCATTGTTGGACTTAGCCAATCACCCTGAGAGGTGGATGGCCAGGGGACCAATGGCCTTATGGCATTCAGGTGTACTAAGGTATAAAAGAGGTCAGTATATTAATAAATAATGCCATTTTCACCTTCTCCTGGATGCTGTGTCGTGATTTCGCTCCGTCCCCGGGACAACAGCGACATCTAGTGATCTCTGACGTGTCCTGTGACCGCGCCTGACTGATTCCGGACCGGACGGAGACACCTCGTCTCCCCTACGGAACGGTATGTGGCTGCGGGGACAAAGCCCCCCCCGGGGCTGCGGGACAGAGTCCTTGGTCCAGGCACTAAGGTTTTAGATAAAACCTGGAAAAATGGGGCAAAAAAGCTCAAAGGAAGATACAGTGCTTTCTGCCTGGAAGACTGTGTTGACTTTTACGAAAATCAATATATCGGATGCCGCCTTAACGGAACTGCTAAACTGGGCGGTAACACACGGCTTTCCCGTGGAAATTGACAGTGCATTTAGCCTCGAGGCATGGCAGGCACTGGGGGACAGCCTGTTTAAGCAGTTCGCCTACGGAGAAGAAGACGTGATACTCCGGGTTTGGCGGTTTCTGTATGATATCGTACTACGTTTCGCAGCGGGAGGGGAAGGCGAAAGGCTACCCGGAACAGAGGGTTCTGAGGGAGGTACAATTTCTGTGGGACAGGAGCCATCAGAGGCTGCCGAATCTCAGAGCAGCGTAGGTGCTGGGTCCCCGCACGTGTCCCCAGCACCATCTCCGTCACTGCCGGAAACTGGGATAGTTCCCGTGTCCCCGGTCCCAGCAGGGCCCGGGGGAGTTGCGGAAGCGGCGCGGGACGCCAGGGCAGCGGGACAAGGGGAACTCGCGGTGCGGCCTTCCGCGGTTGCGCCGGGACTCCCCCCCCTCCTCGTCCGCGGTGCGCCCTCCCCCTGTAGCTCCGGGCTACCTCCTGTCCTCTCCCACGGCACAGACCTCTGTATCGGTGGGTGCCCCTGGGGATATTGTTCCTACAGCCCCCCCGCTACCACAGACGGCCCCCGCGGCTGATATGTCGCCGGGTTCTATCTTTCACCATGTCCGCAACAGCCGCCTCCGGCGTTCGGCGGGGCGGCGCGACCCCTCGCCGCGCCGCCGGGGACTAGTCCCTTCGCGCACGCGCCGCCGGGGATCAGCTCCGCGCACGCGCCCGGGCTGACCGGCTCTTTTGCGCGTGCCTCCGCGCTGCCTGGATATCCCGCACATACGCCTATATCCCAGGACTTCCCTATGCATGAGTACATGGCCCCGCTAGCCGACGCGGCGGAGCCGGGTTTCTCCGCCGAGCTGCTCGCGGTGTTGCGGGAAGCTATGGGATTACTCCGAGATCTGACCCCCCTACGGGACGCAGTGCGGGCGCAGGCGGCGGTTGCCATGCAACACGGAGCGGCTGCGCCCCCCCCACGGGGGGTGGTCCCAGCAGACGCCGCGCTGCAGGCACAGCAAGCGCACGCAGGGCAGGCAGCGGCCCTTCCCCCACGCCAGGGAGACCCCGCGCTGCAGGCACAGCAAGGGGCGGGCCCAGGAGGTGTGGCAGCGGCGGTGCACACCGCGGTTTTGCACCCCTTACAACAAGCGGTGGTTGCCGAGCAACAGATGGCAGCTGCGACCGCCCCGGGAGCGGCTGCTGGTCCGGATGACGCGGCGCAGGCGGGGCTTGCCGTGCCACCGGCCGCACCGGCGATCCCGGCGCCAGCCGCGCCACCGGCCATGCCCGTGGTGCGGGCCACGGTGGCTACGCCGGTGGCAATGCCCGTACAGGCAGCTGTGTCGCCACAAGCAGTGTCTACGCAAGCAGCACTGCCACAAACGCAGCCGTCGGGAGTGCTCCTGTTCGGCGAAGCAAGCAGTGCTACAGAAGACGCCTAATCCACGGTGGGACACCAAGGCAGCAATCGGGCGCCAGCAGCTAGCAAGGCAAAACCTTTGCTCGTGGACTCTCCCATCGTGTCAGGTGACTGTGCGCCTGAGAGACCCAAAACACTTTTGGGAGGATGTTAGGCTGCCGGACTCTGCAAGAGGGGGACTGGGGTTTATTGGAAAATATAGGGAAACCTAAAGAGGCACAGGGAATTATGCAGAACCAAGCAGTCGGGACAGGACCTCAGGAAGGTGTGCCGGCAGATCAAGGCGATATTGACACTTCGCAGGGAGATATCCAGGATTACCCTGTTCTTAAGGCTCTCCCGAATATGGGACAGCCTGACACTCATGCTACCATTGCATGGAGGGTAGTCCAGGAGTTGCAGTCTAGGGTAGCACAGTATGGGCCTGGCTCTCCTGAAGTCATGCAAATTATTAGAGTGTTGAGTACTGATCTGCTTGCTCTATCACCCTTCAGGGAATCCTTGCACACCCAGGAGTCATTGATGTTGACTTTACAGGCCAGATTTGTGCAATGGTCCCCACACCCACCCCCCCGTCACTATCCTTGAAAAGATTTGCATCGCTCAACTTGTGCCTTTTAAGTCGTGTTCCCAGGGCAGAACAACGCAGTCGTGGGGATGGCAGCTTTGGATCTATGGGACTTGCACAGATCTTCTGGACTGCGGACGTCTCCAGCCAAAAGCCACAGAATACGTGTACCCTAATCCTGCCAGACGCCCGTCCACCCCAGATCCAGCTCCGAGGTTCGATTGACACGGGTGCTGACGTGACAATCATCTCCTTCTCTGCGTGGCCTCCTACATGACCTTTAGCCCCTGTGGGGTTGGCCATCGCAGGGTTGGGAAGAACCACACAGAGCTATTTAAGCAAATGACCTGTAGTGGTAGAAAACGCAGAGGGTCAAACAGCTACAGTTCGACCCTATGTCACTTTAGCTCCGCTTAACCTCTGGGGGCGGGATGTATTGGCAGCTCGGGGGGTACAGATCAGGACGCATTGAGCCTTCTACTAGCCTGAAAAAAAAAAAAAGTGGATCCTGCAACAATTGTTCTTCCAGTACAGCAGGAACACTTTGACTGGAGCCTTACCAACAGCGCTCCTTTGCAAAGTGTGTTGCAGAACTTTTCAGGGCAGATTGCTTATCATCTGCCCAGCCATAAATTGCTGCAGTTGGCAAAATCGACCAGCCTCACCTTGTGGCCAAAAATAGTCGGGTGCTAGTACAAGGACCCACCGTCTTTATTGATGGTTCCGGAAAAAGTGAAAAAGCCATTGTTACCTGGAAGGAGGAATCTGAGTGGCAGGTGCTGGAAGGCCACGAGTCAAGCTCTGCCCAGCTGGTTGAACTGAGGGCTGTTGCCATGGCTTTTCAGCAGTTCTCTCAGGTGCCTTTGAATTTGGTCACTGATTCTGCTTATGTAGCAGACATAACCTAATGCTTAGATTGTTCACTTCTAAAAGAAGTCGATAATGCGGCTCTGTTTTCACTATTGAAAATTTTGTGGTGTGCAATTAAGTCACACCAGGAAATCAGGGAAATGGAGATTGTTACAGGATCTCCAGAAAGTTAATGCAGTGATAGAAAGAGGCTTGTGACATTGTCAGCGCTTGCGCTGATTGTCACGGACTCGCTGCACCTCTGCCATCTGGGGTAAACCCCAGAGGCCTAAAAGCCTTGCAGCTTTGGCAGGCGGATATAACATATATCCCTGAATTTGGCCGATCTAAAAGGCCCTGCCTAAGTCTCACAGAAGACGCAGCAGTTTTTGCACCTATGGGGTGCAGACCATAGTTTGGGTATTCCGCATTCTCCTACTGACCAAGCCATTGTTGAACATGCTCATGGCACCTTGAAGCATGTTTTAGAGAAACAAAAGGGGAATGCATGGAGAAACCCCACAGAGCCGATTAGAAAAAGCTCTATACACAATTAATCACCTTACAGTGCCACCAAATTCAAATAATCTTGTTATTTTGAATCATTTTCTCTCATTGCAGTCTTCAGGCGAGACGCACCTGCCTCGAGCGAAAATCTGGGTATGGGACCTATTCACTAATAAGTGGGAAGGCCCGTGTGAGCTCATTGCTTGGGGTCGTGGGTATGCTTGCATTTCCACAGATACTGGGGTGCGATGGCTACCTGCAAGATGCGCTCGCCCTGACCTGCAGCACCAGAAGCAGAAAAGGCAACCTCTGAACAATGACCGGAATGCATAACATCAACCAAATGAACCTCCAGATGATGACCAGAACATCAACCATCAGCCGGATGGTCCTTTACAAGCAGAGACTGAACTTTAAGTTTCTTTGTTATGGGGTCAGAATGTTAGAGCTCTTAAGGCTGTTTAGAACTAGCAACTGATGTAGAGCACTTAAGGCTATTTAGAAGTAATAACTGATGTAGAATTGGGTTTGTTAGATGCATCTTCCATGGCACCGCTGGAGAATCTCTCTGCCTTCCTTAAATTAGTGTCTGATTTAGATTCGATTTGGTAACCGGCCAATTGCCAAACGGATTCCTTATGCTATGTTTGTTCTCCTTGCTGCAAGGGATCCTGCAGAGGATTGCAAACGCTACCTTTTTGGTCTTAAACAAAAAGGGGGAATTGTGGATACTGAAAAGCCTTCAGCAGAGGAATTTTCCAGCTTCTCRCATTCTGTGAGAAGCTGTCTTTTCTCACAGAAGCTATGAAAACAGCGAGATGTTTCTCTAACGGGACTTCATCTTATCGTGCACCTGTGAGTTGTTATGTAGTATTGTTATGATATGTCTAGAGAAATATTTGGAATAAGGCATTGTTGGACTTAGCCAATCACCCTGAGAGGTGGATGGCCAGGGGACCAATGGCCTTATGGCATTCAGGTGTACTAAGGTATAAAAGAGGTCAGTATATTAATAAATAATGCCATTTTCACCTTCTCCTGGATGCTGTGTCGTGATTTCGCTCCGTCCCCGGGACAACAGCGACACCTCCTTAGGAGATTTTGTGCTTTTGTTAACATCCAGTTTAACAATTTCTTTGCCAATTTCATCAGAGCTTTTCTGAATATTACCATTCCCATTCTCGGGAGATGTTATCAACTTTGGAATTTCTTTAACATCCGCAGATTTTGGATTTTTTGATAATGCCAATTCTAATTTTTCTTCCAAGGGTTTTGTTTTTCCCTTGGATTCTTTTGGCTGTTGTTTCAATTTGTCATTTTTCTTTATTATCTGTTCCCTCCATTGCAAACAGATTTTAAACATAATGTAACTGCATGACATAATATTTTCTTCGTTCAGTGATTTCCACCTTTCGTTTATTTTTTCTTGTAATTTTCCCCATTTTGGCATGGGCTTATTGCGGTAAACCCTGTGCCACCGTGTGTAATCTGCCAAGTCTTGTGTCTGTGTTTTCAAACCGAATGTCGTGATCCTGCTATATGACTATGCCAATTTGTTATGAATGAGAGAGAGCTTTTTGATGGCCTCTGCCTTTACTCAGATGTCTGGCAGTAGGCAGGAGCTCTTTTGAGATGGCCCACACCTCAAAAATCACTCTTGCTCACAAGTTCTTTAATAAATGACCGATCAGGTCTATTACAACATGAATTATTTATTGAATAGACATAAGAAAAACAGACATAAGACTTTAACAGACTACATACTACACAGGATAAACAAAAGAATTACTACTAGTAGGTTACAATACAGTGCACGATAATAAAGGTACCTATATTACAGCTAGCGAAGAAATAGTATAGATTAGAAGCCAATGTAACTTACCATTGTATTGGGATAGTCTACACGGCGTCCAGCACTCAACTCTCGAGAGAGATGTTACCCAAAGCAGCATCTCGACTTTGGGGAGAACCCCCCTCACACACTCAGAGAGTGCAGGAGATTTCTGCTTTGTGAAAGTTAGGTATGTCTTTTATAGCTTGTAAAAGTGTAGTGTCGATCAGTCACAAATTCCAGCTTATCCTTCACAATCTCTCTCCCACAGTCGGATGTGTACTGTCAGCTGAATATCTCGATCTTGGATGCCAGAATGTCTCCCAAGACTGAGAAAAAAAGGAGAGATCCTTGATTTATGTAAACAGCAGATAAGCTTCTTGACAGCAGGGGAGTGAGCTGTCTCGCCACAAGATATCAGCGTTCATCTCTAACAAGAACACAGAACATTGAAAATTTAGTGAAAAGAAAAAGCAGAGTATGTTTAATTGCTGTCTAGAAACATGACATTCAAACTGTTGTCCCAATATAGGGTTCTTTCACCTGGTGTGCACAAGGCCAATCCCCAAACAGAGTAAAGGTATTTGATTTATTTACAGACCTGTGCAGAAAAGGGGGCTGGGTGGCAAATGCACAAAGCCAGCACAATGACTATCAAAACTTTTCACTCTTTATACATTTTGGCAAACAAAGGCATTAATGTTCATTGGCTACAAATTAAATAGTGCTCTAATTTATTTGTATCTGCTCACAGTCCATCCCACACGTAGTCTTCAGGTGTTCAAAGAGATTATGATAAGCAGACACAATGATGAAGCAATTTTTGAGGCATTTTTCTTACTATCAGGTCCTTACACATGGCAGTACAAAATTCCCACAACCTCATAAATATGCCAACTTGTGTCTTGTGTTAGGATGAGTAATCATTCCAAATGCAAACTTCTCCAGGCCATCCTCTCCTATGAAGACAGGCTGAGAAAGTTGGAGCTGTTCAGGTTGGGTGGAGACCTCATAGCAAACTTCCAGTATCTGAAGGGGGCCTACAGGGAAGCCAGAGAGGGACTCTGTCAGAAACTGTAGTGATAGGACAAGGAGTAATGGGTACAAAATGAAAGAGGGGAAATTTAGGTTAGATATTAGGAAGAAATTTTTTACTGTGAGGGTGGTGAGACCCTCGAACAGTTTGCCCTGGGAGGTGGTGGATGCCCCAATCCTGGCAGTGTTCAGAGACAGGTTGGATAAGGCCTTGAGCAACCTGGTCTAGTGGGAGGTGACCCTGTCCACGGCAGGGGAGGATTGGGACTAGATGATCTTTAAGGTCCATTCCAGCTCCTTAACATTCTATGATTCTATGGTTCTATGGTTCTATGCTTGTAACTTTGAAAACCAGCCTCTTAAATAATTTGAGAAGGGCAGCAGTCTCTGTTGATGAGAGATCCAACAAGTTGCTTGACAACAATCATATTCCAAATGACTTATTGACACTATTCCAGCTGTGATCCCTGGAAAAAATTGTACCATCTTTATCTGAAGCCCTTTGACTGTCTCAGAAAACAGACCTTCCACTGAGGGCTTCTCTTTTCTAAGCATTCTTTTTGAAATACACAGCTATTTTCCACAGCTATTAAAGCGCTGTGAGGTTTGGTGATACTAGTTTTGTTGTACTAAAATACAACTCTGTTGTTGGATTTATATATTCAGAGACCATCCCCGCAGAAAATGCTTCTGAAGTCCAGTATAGTACAACTCTTGGGAATCTCTGGTGTTCAAAGAAATCTCCTTGTCTAAGGACCAAACAAGGGAAACAAGGTCATAAAATCAAGCCTCATTGGTTTATCTTTAGAACATTCCTGTTGAGACTAGGGAGTTGCAAAAACATGGATCATATGGGTCACTAACAACAAAGCATATCTGGGTTGGATCCTCAGACTTTAATGCTATTACAGGATGTTTTGTAATGGTAATATTATACTACTAGATCATGTTTGTTTGTATTCCATGCTGTGTTCTGATTCATCCTGCCCTAAATTTATCCATCTAAAAATTAGCTGCCTAGGTTTCCTAGCTAAGTCACTGGACAGAGAAAAAGAGATGCCTTCAGAAGATTGCATTATGGCATCAATTGCCTTCTCCATTGATGAATACTGAATGCTTTCAAGCGCCTAAAATTAGGTGGAATGAATTCAAGGGTTCATGTTTAACCTCATATTCCTGTATACAAAAGTATTTATTTGAGCCTCATATGGTCTCAAATGGCCAAGAATTATTTAATTTTTAAGAATTTGAATCTCTGTGACTTCCAGATAATTTTCTGAGTCCATTAATATCAAACGTGAAATTTCTGCCCCATAGTTGATCCTTTACTTCCTTTTATTTTTTTAATAAACAAGTGCAAATTCAATTGACTTGTTTGAACATTTCTGGAAGTTTTACCCCTGCCTAGAAATTCTGACCTTTATTTGTTAAATGAGCAGGCTTTGAGTGAACAGATTCATTCACTTAAAGCAACACATGAAGAAACCACTACATAGATGAATCAACACCAGCAAGAGCGTATGCTGCTTTAAAATTAAATATATTAATGTATATTCTTTCTATGGGTGGGTAAATATACCTTTCCCAAGAGCTTTAAAGAATAATTCTAGAAGCTCATATCTTAGTTTTGTGAGAATCAAGTCAGTAATGGTAGTTTATGTCTTTCGTAAGCTTCTTGTAAATATATATATCTGATTTCACACTCTGGTTTGGAGATGCGGAAAGGGCCTAGTTTTAAATAGACCAGTCCTTTGTAGACAGTGTTACTGTCTGGATTATCAAAGCCCATTTATAGCTGGTTCCACCTCAGGCTTGCACCTACCTTATTCTCGTTTGACTTGCTATCCTTCTTCATTAACTGTTGGAACCAAATCATAGCAATGATTGTACCAGTTCTTATTGTGAGTTGAGGAACAGCTGAGGTTGAAAAATATGAATGTTGCTACTCATACCTTTTCATCTTCATGAAGTGTCCACATTCTCTTGGTGGTCCTGAGACAGGAGAACTGCTTCTAAAGTTACCATATTACTTCATCACAAAAAGTAGACTCTTTTGAGAGTCTAAAAGCAGAAGTAATATGTTTGCTTTATTTTCTGAGTTGAGTCATTCAGTGTTGAAAATGACATGCATATTTTGTAGCTATGAATAAAAAATTGAGAAATTCTTTTTCTGATATGCTAGTACAATCCCTGCTCTACTGTACAGCATTTTAAGTGCTGAACTGAAGCAAAATATAATCTTTAAGAATTATCCTAGCATCATCCGTGCATGAAAATGGGTGTCATGGGTTTGATGGGTTGTAATTGCATAAAAGTTTTGGACCAATGGACGGTTGTTTTCACCTAGTGAAAATTTGCATATTTTCTCAGAAGAGACAGTGGAAGTTCATCCATCTTAAGCTCCCCTGGCCAGAGGGGTGGCGAGGCCCCTCTGGGCACTGTCCCGGGAGCTGCCGCTGCCAGGGCAGCGGTAGCCGAAAGCCGAAAGGGCTGCCGCTTATCAGCAGCCACGAGCAGCCATGAAATCGCTGTGGGTCGCTGTCGGCACCCTGGACCACGCAGCAGCGAAAAACCGTGGGACCGTGCAGCAACGCGGCTCTGTTTTTCCCAACAGCAGCAATCCCTGAACCGAGACTGCATGCGCCGCAAGAGCTATGGTGAGGATTTCGCAAGATCAAATCCTCCGGATATAATACTGCAGATGTGGACTCTCTTCCAAGTTAGAGAGAACAGAAAGATGCGACCATGTACAGAGTTAATATGGTGGCACCACGAGGAAGGAGCTAACATGGTGGCTTCAAAGTCAGCAAGAGAGAGAGAATAGAGACACCAAGTGCTTGAACTGAATTTCTCCTGCAAGCTGTGGTGAGAGCTGTAATGTAACAGATTATTTCCTCTATAATCCATTTGAAGTATATCTTGGGGGGATGTGTTATAGCCTGAGAAGGACTGCTTATGCCAGGACATACGTATTTGCTGGGGCTTGGTGAAGATTGAAGAAAGACTTTTTTTATTTCCAGGCTGGAATAACTCATCCTTAAAAAGACTCACCCCATGGATCTTCTTGTAACCCCACGCTAGTAGTTGTAAAAAGACTGCCGAGTGTTTGTGGAAGAGGGAATGGTTTTATCTTGCGAGCAGTGTTCTGGGCGGGAGCTGCGGCTGTGGTTTTTAGGAAGTTACGGCAGAAGAAACTCTTTTCCATAAGCATATAAAACTCTCAAAAAAACCCCCCATGTTTGTCTCCCCTTATGCGGTTGGTGGGAAGGTATTGGGAAGAGAAGAGTATCTGTATTGTTATGCCTTAATATTTTTATTATTAGTATTCTTTTTATTCTTAGCTATGTTAGTAAATAAACTATTTTATTGATGCAAAGGAATGCAAAAAGGTTAAGGGTTAACAAAAGCTGCTTGCCTAACATTTTTTTGTGCTTGTCAAAATAGAATGGGGGAAACAAATCACTGATAAACAGGGAAATAATAATGGCTTGGCTCCTGACCCCTGGACCCCAAACCGGCTGAGACCAGCCTAATGGCTTGGACTTGGGCCAGGAACCTAAAAAGCATGCGCAAGGAAGAAAGGTGAAAAGTTCAGCACTGAGGAAGACTTCTTTCTTCATCTGGAGACCCCCTGCCYGCGACCACCAGAAAACACTGCGCAGGYGCAAAATCCATGGAAAAGAATTTTGGACTCATTATAATATGAAGCGGGGCTAGGAGGGGCTAGATAATGAATATGTATAGGCGTATTGTGAAACTTAATACATATGTAACATTTTACAAGATAAAAATAGAGAAAAGAGCTGCTGAGGGTACACACGTCTTTGGAGGAACCATTCCCCCGTGCGTCTCAGCTGAGTAAACATACCTACTTTACAATCTACGGGTTGTGGAGTCTTTTCTGCAAGACATTTTGGCGAGCCAGCCAGGAGGTACTCTGCCTGGGTGCGGGAGCGACTGAGGAGCGGACGTCCTAGCGTGCGCTCCAGGCGCTCCAGGACCTTCCCTGGGGGGACCTCCGCTTTCTCAGTTTGCTCACTGCGGGAGCAGATGACAACCTGCCAAACTGCGGATAAAACAGTATGTTTTTTTTATCTTGAGTGCCTATAGGTCGTTAGTCTGTTTTGGGGTGGTCGATAAGTCGCGTGGAGACATCCCGCGCTCGAAATAGACCCTGTCTGGACTTGTAAAGTAAGGAGAGCGGCCGGCGGAGGGATGTTGCCACCACTGGGGGTGTCCGGCGTAGAAGCGCTGCGACTGCCGAGAGGTGGCCGCCAGCGGAAGAGCGCGGTGACCACTGAGAGGTGGCCGCCGGCGGAGAAGCGGCTGCTAGGAGCAGCTGGCGGAAGGATATTGCAGCTGCCAGTGGAGACCGATTGATCAGTCTTGGGATTCTGCTGTGTTCCAATTTTTGGAAGCCAGGACCGACTTGCTAATGACTGTATAGGAAGCAGGAGAAGGGTAAGCAGAACCCATAAAGTGTGTGCGTGTGTGGGGCCCCTGAGATATGAGCGTGAGATTTGATTTTGGTTGATGTGCGCATGTGCCGAGACTACCCCAGATGTACGAGTCCTCATTGTTGCTATCAGAACTTTATAAGTTTTAAATGTGTAAATTTTTATCATGCAAGTGTGAGAACCATGGGAACAGGGAGTGCGCTGCACGGGGTTGGGGAAGGAAGATCCCTTTTCGCCTCTCTCCCTGCCTCTGCCCCGCGGTGCTGAGTGGCATTTTAGCACATTGGAAAGAAATTATAGGAACAGGAGGAACAGAGAATAAAAGAACCTTGATTAAATATTGTAATCAATGGTGGCTGTTATATAAACTAGAAGACAGAGTAAAGTGGCCACTCAACGGAACTCTAGATTATAACACCATGTTACAATTAGTTTTGTTCTTAAGAAGGGAAGGGAAATGGGATGAAGTGTCTTATGCAGATATGTTCTTTTCCCTCCGAGATCATCCCAAATGGCAAAGGGATTGTGGAATGGTACCACCTCAGGATCCTATGGTATTAGCCCTGGAAAAAGAGAATAAAGTAACTAGGGGCAAACTTAAGCGATGCTGCTCCACATGTAGCATCCATCAGAGATGTACTAAGCAAGATAAAGTATATCAAAGTTTGGATCAAGAACTAACCGATGTGTTTAAGCCTCCCCCTAGGAGTCAGGAAGAGGATGCAGACTCGGAAGGAACGCTAACTCCCCCTCATCCAACCAGTCCCGTCTAATCTTGGACTAGAAAACAGGTGCTACAAGCACACCTTTGGGAGGCAGTGGGACCTGAGGGAGAAAGAATGTGAATTAAAGTACCCTTTTCCACAATTGACTTGGATGCATGGGAAAAGGTTGCCAAAAACTATCAAAGTGATCCGGTAGGTACCACAAAACGATTGAGATTTATAATAAAACAACATAATCCAGATTGGAGTGATATGCAATTGTTATTGGATGCAATGACAGAAACAGAAAAACAATTAATCTTGAAAACAGCAGGAGAATTAGCAGAGGATTATTATAAAACACAACATCAAGATGTAAAAGAGTATTTTCCACTCCAAGAACTGAAACACAAATTTAGTAAGAGTTTAGTAAGAACTTAGTTTTAAGTTAAAAGGGGATAATTTTAGCCAAGCAGTAGATAGACTCAGGTGGAGTTAATTAAGAAGTTAATAATTAGCTGAGAAAGAAACTAGAAGAAGGCCTCTGACTGATTGTGCGTCACTAGAAGTTTGTTCAGCTGCACCCACATGAGAAACAGAGAAACTGAATTAGAGAGATCAGAAGGAGAAGAGACGTATTAATGACTCTATTTGAGGAATCTGCTCATGAGTAACGGGGAGGGTGGAACATGGTGATCTCAGGGTCAAATCAATTGTAAAAGTGCAAAAGTAGAAAGGTCAGGGACGAAGACTATGGTCTGACTTCATCAATAGCCCATTCCTCAAATTCAAAATAGACCCCAGACTCATTTAAGGAGTGAAGTAAGCATGCTTAATGACATTAAACTAATTACCACAGGAAGCGGGAGATGGGAGGTGTTTATGTTATGACTATGTATTTGTATTTTGAATATTCAAGACTGTTGTAGATAAATGGATTGTGTATTATTTTAGAAATCGGCACTACGTCTGAGCACGTAGCTGCCCCAGCGCTGTCATTAAACATACTTTTTCCTAACTTTAACAAGTTTGGAGAATCTTTGTCCGTGGGGTCCGGGAATATCTTAGATATTTCTGTATCATTTTGGCAACCCCAGACGGGACATCGTGCGCTTGCTGCGGGACCGGCCCGAGCCAGTGAGCCCCGTGGCGCCCCCGGGATATTCCTGGAGAAGGGGTTTCACTGTTGGGCCGCTCACCCGGCGGCGGACGGAAGTCCCAGTTCGTTACAACCCCGAACAAAGCGTTATGTTTAATGAAACTCGTAAGGTACCTATGGGCTGTTTGTAAGTCGTGGAGGACGCTCTGCGCATAACGGGAGAGCCCCTAAAAGAACCTAGGTGTAAGTGTCCGCGGAAGGGAGCAATAGGACCCAGTAACAGAGCTGGTAACAACGTGCTTTGTAGCTGGAAGCAGGTAAGGACAGAGCAGACCAGCTCAGTCTGCTTGTTCCCCGTAGGGGGAAACAGGGTTTCCCCGCTACTGGAAGGGGAAGTTTGGAGGGGATAAGGGGGTTACCTT
>JACAXG010000769.1:0-10954 GCA_018881555.1 Amblyornis subalaris
TCTGTTGGTAGCTATTCCCCCCCCTTCTCTCTCTCTCTCTCTATACTTTGTTTCTTTATATCTCTCCCCTCTATCGCATAATCGTGTTGTTGGCACTCAATAAAAGTGCACTGTTGATGAAAATTGAAATCCCCGTTGTGTCTTTTGCACTCCTGAGATCGATGATAGAACCATCACGACCCCCGCTCGCATTAGCGGATCGTGACAGCCACAAATCCAATAATGTCCTTTCAAGGCCCACGTTCCATTAGCAAAGGGGCCTTCCCATTTTTCGTCATCAATTGGTGGGTCAAAATACAGCTTCTTCCCTCGGCCTAATGGTCCTCTAACAACAGTTGCCCCACCATAAAAGTCACAATATTTGCATTTCCAAGCTCCCACATGGGGTTTCCATCTACAGTTACATCCCAGATCTGTTTTGTTAGATCTTGACCAGAACTTACTAAAAAGGGTTCGAGTTCTGTTCCGGTGCTGCCACTTCCACTGATAATCACGGACAACATGTGTCTTACTTGTGGAATTGTCTCGGGGGCAGCTTAAAAATAGGTGGTCAAAGAACCCATCCTTCCCTACTGCTTTACAGCCTTCAAAATCCTTTGGTGAGTGTGGTAGGAACACCTTACCCAGGTACCATTAGTGAGCTTAACATGTGTTTGGTTCCATCTGCCTTGATATTTGGAACAATCGTAAGGAGGGCAATTGGGGGTCCAACAGTCTAAGCCCAAAGATAAAGTCCAATCACAAATGCTTTTTCCCACATATACACCCCCTGTCCTATTTAGGCAATAAATGCCTCTTGGAATAATGAAGTCACCATGAACTTCCTTCCTCGTCCCAAAATACTGTCCCATTATGGACCTCACTCAGGGTGCTGACCCACCATTTGGGTTTGACTGGGCTAGCCACCCATGGCCAGTCTTCAAATCCTCCTGGCCCTCCACAGACCCAACAATTGCTAAGGTTAAAGGTTTTTGCTACTTCTTCTCCTAGGACTATGAATAGATTCTCCCAACCCTGGCCTGAACCTGACTGACAATATAAAGGTAGGACTATTAATACTAAGAAAAACATTCTAATGGCGTAATCGAATTACCTAATCTAATTCTCACGTTGTCTTCCACACCACCTGTGGTGAGTGAAGGCACAGAAACAACCTGACATAAAGAAAACAATGACAGCAAGTATTAGCCCCCCTATGGCTGGAGATCTGAAAGGAGGGATGCCCATACAGACTATTTCAGCAGACGATCTGTGGGTAGGCACACGGGGCTTCCCCCGATGTCGACGCACTGGCTACTGCTCCGGTCCACTCCTGTGGAGTGTCAGTTGCTGTTGGAGCCTCGCTCCATTGTGGAGACAGCTTTTGAAATTGGGCATGTATGTTTTGATTGTCATTATAGTCATCATGATACTTGTACCTTGTCTACTTCAGTGTATCCAACAATGGTTTAACAAAGCAGTTAAAGCAGTGTTCATGGTTCAAACAGGAGGGGGAGATGTTGGAACCCTGGGTTCAGATAATTTCAATCTTTCAGTGTTGACAGGTAATGATTTTCAAAAGCACACAGTGTTTGACCTGAGGCCTTGGGAAAGGCTTCCCTTTTCAGGTGATAACACTGAGATTGCTACTGTGTAATTAAAAAGCAATTTGTTATGTCACTGAGTGGAATATGTAGAGATGTAGAAAATTAGGTTTATGAGTTATTAGTAATGTATTAGTAGCAAGATGGAGGATTTTGGGTGTGGGTTTTTACTTCTTTCTTCTTCTTCACAAGTCTGGATAGTTTGGTATTGGTTAAAAAAAACCCGCAATGCAGATGGTAAATGAATAGTTACTGGATTATAAGTAAAAACATGTTAGTTGGCAATGCATAATTGGATAGATTGGACTTTAAATGGCCTTGGAACTTACAACTCGGGGCCATTTTTCCACCTTGTTAACTTAGGCACGCTCTGTGCCACTATGCCATAGATAAGAAATTAATAAACAATCTAATTAGAAGAACATCTCAGCGCCTCCTGCGTCTCACTCCAAACTCTGAGCAAAAAAACTCTCAAAACAGTAAAAGAAGAAATAGAAATATTAATATTAACAAGTTGCAGCCTCCCCTCCTTCTCCTCCAGCTGAGATGTCCAAATCTCCGGGGCTTTAGAGACTTTGACCTGAGTGTGATGGGTCCACCCGTGTTCAGCTGTCTTGACAGCTGTTTCTGTGGTCAGTAACACTTGGAAAGGTCCACGCCACTTCGCCACCAGTGGTGCTTCTTTCCACTCCTTAACTAGGACCCAATCTCCTGGTTGGATGTTATGAACAGCAAAGTCCAAAGGCAGGGTCCGTGCCAGCTGAGCTTCCTGTCGAAGGGATTTCACAAAAGACAGTATCCTGGCCACATATTGTTTCAAATATACATCACCTATCTCCACCCCCCCACTAGGTTGAGAATTACCGGGGTAAGGAATTCCAAACATTAATTCAAATATTAATATCTCCTCTGGGTCTGGCCCTTATTCTTGCCAAAGCCAATGGCAAAAGTCATACCCGTGGCATCTTAGTTTCTATTACCAGCTTCAAAAGGTGTTTCTTTATTTCTCCATTCATTCTTTCTACCCGACCCAAACTCTGGGGGTGCCAGGGGGTATGGAGGTTCCATTGTATGCCTAAAGCAGCCATAACCCCTTGAAGGATTTTTCCTGTAAAATGAGTTCCCCTATCTGAGTCTATTGCTTCTACAATCCCATATCTTGGAATTATTTGTTCCAAAAATATTTTAATAACTGATCCTGTAGTTGCTGGAAATGCTTCTGGCCACCCTGTTAGCTGACATACTATTACCAGAAGATATTTAAACCTCCCCACTCGGGGTATTTCAGTAAAATCCACCTGGCATCTTTGGAAGGGACATACAGCCCAAGGCGTCCCTCCCCTGGCAACTTTTTTTGTAACCCGATTATTGGCTTTAGCACAAACCAAGCAACCTTCAACAGCTCATTTTGCCAGGCCAAAAAGACCCGCAGCAGCATACATCTTGAGGAAGGCTTCTGCCAATCCTCGAGAATCCCAATGACTCCCTTCATGGAGTCATTTTAATATTTGTAGAGCCAAAGCTTTTGGTATCCACTGTTTACCATTTCTTGTAAACCAATTATTCCCTTTTTCCTCTGCTCCACTACCTTTAATTATCTCAAGCTCCTCTGGTGGAAAAGACAGTTTCTCTGGCAGCGGTGGGACTACCGGGAGCAAGGGGAGGATCTTAGAGACTTCTGGCAAAAGTGCTGTTTTCCGAGCCTCTTGATCAGCCAGTCGATTACCTATTGCTTCTTCTGAGTATCCTGCCTGGTGTCCCTTAACATGTATAATAGCCAAAACTTTTGGCAAGTTCACCGCCTCCAATAGGCGAGAAATTAGGCTCTCGTGAGCTAACGCTTTTTGCTGCGGTGATCCAACTTTAATTCAATTTGCCACAGCAATATTTCTTAGATGCTGTCACTTTAGGTTTCTCCTCCTCACAGTGTCTTAAGCTTTGTAATAGGTCAGCTTGGTTTGAAATTCTCTCTAACTGTATTGTCATTAGTCAGTTTGAATTTGTTCTTCCTCTGAAGATGYWTCATTGGTTTTCTCTCATGTATCTCTAAGCTCATTGGTTGCACACTGTTATCCCTACCCCTTAAAGCAGCAGAGACAGAGCGGGAAAAGTGTCTCTCTGCTAACCTCCCTTTCAAGATATGCACCCTGTCCTCCTGGGCAGAGAAGAAATAAACTCAGAATATGGTTACAGAGAGTCCGGCCTCTTTCATTCCTTTTACCTTCGCTGCTGTCCCTGTGAAACTGCCTGTGGTAAAAAGCTGTCAGCTTTTGTGGACTGCGAGAAACCCTGCAGATCGCTCCGGCCCCAGCTGAATACAGCAAAAGGGGGGACAAAGCGATAGCTTTTCCCCTGCAGGTTAATAAACCTCTTTCTTCCCATAATTTCCCAAATGCATGTATGACCCCATATGCATATTTAGAATCAGTAAATATATTTACTACTTTTCCCTGGTATAATTCACAGGCTCTTAAAAGTGCATACAGCTCTGCCGTTTGAGCTGACCATGTGGGTGGCAACTGCCCCCCTTCCTCTAATTCCCTTCCTTTAATAATAGCATATCCTGTAACTCGCTTCTCTTCTACTACCCTTGAAGAACCATCGATGAATACATTTTCTCCCTCAGGCAAGGGAGTGTCTTGTAAATCTTCCCCAGCCCTGGTCTGGAGGTCTATCACTTAGATGCAGTCATGGGCCTCTTCCTGGCCCCCCTCTCCAGGGCCGTTCAAACAGGAGGCTGGGTTAAATCCTTCCCCACTTCTCCATTCTAAATCCTCCTGTTCCATTAAACAAGATTCATCCTGTAATAACCGAGCACTGGTCATTCACTTAGAGGCTCTTTCAGTTAACAAAGCTTTAACTTGATGTGAAACTTTAAAAATCAGATGTCCTCTTGTTGTCAGTTTTTGGGCTTCAGTCACCAGTAAAGCCATGGCTGCACAATTCTGCAGACAACGAGGCCAGCCTCTGGCCACTGGGTCGAACAGCTTAGAAAAATAAGCAACAGGCCGCCATGTTCCCCCGTGTTCTTGTACCAAAACTCCTTTAGCATGGCCCTGTTTAACATCCACATACAGTTCAAATTACTTTTCTGAGTCTGGGAGAGCTAACACTGGGGCATTAATCTATTTGTCTTTTAATTTTCTAAAACTTCATTCTCCTTCTGGTGTCCATACCACAACATGAGGACTGTTTTGGGTTAAAAAGTCATACAGTGGCCTGGCTAAAATAGAAAAATCCTCAATCCATGCTCTGCAGTATCCCACCARTCCTAAAAACTGCCGTAACTCTTTTTAGTCTGGGGTAGAGGTACTTGTAAAATTTCTTGTATCCTTTCTGGATCAATACACCGTAAGCCTCTGTCGTGGTTTGACACTGGCCAAATGCCAGGCACCCACGAAAGGCCTGCTTGCGCACTCTCCTCTGCTCTGCAACCGGACAGAGGAGAGAGAATTTAACAAAGAGTTAATGAATTGAGATAAGGACCGGGAGAAAACACTTCAAGGGCAAAACAGGCTCTACTTAATGATATAAAGTGAATTTATTACTAACAAGATCGAGTAAAAGAATGAGAAGTAAAATAAGCCCTTACAGACACCCTTTTCTCCCCCCAACCCCTCCCTCCTTCCCCCCAACAGTGCAGGGAGACGGGGTGGGGGTTTTGGTCAGTTCATCACCCAAGATGATCTTTCCACTGCTTAAGGAGAGGAGTCTTTTCCCTGCTGCACCGTGGGGTCCCTCCCACAGGAGACAGTTCTCCATGAACTTCCCCAGCATGGGTCCACTCTCACGAGCAGCAGTACTCCCAAAACTGCTCCAGCGTGAGTCCATGCCATGGGCAGACAGTCCTCCCAAAACTGCTGTGGCGTGGGTCACTCTGCCATGGGGTGCAGTCCTCCAAGGACGGCTGCTCCAGCCTGGAAGCAAGGCCTCTCTCTCCACTGGGACTTCCTCTGGATCACAGTGTCCTGGTATCCACCTGCTCCGGCGTGGGCACCTCCCCCACGGGCTGCGAGTGGACCTCTGCATCCCCCATGGACCCCCATGGACTGCAGGGGGACAACCTGCTTCACCATGGTCCTCACCACAGGCTGCAGGGACATCTCGGCTCCAGCGCCTGGAGCACCTCCTCCTCCTCCTTCTGCACTGACCTTGGTGACTCCATTGTTGTTCCTCTCACATATTCTCACTCCTACTCCTCTCTAGTTGGAAAATTACAGCTGCGCTACAAACTTTGTTATGATTTCTTCTTAAATATGTTATCACAGAGGCATTACCTTCATCTCTAATTGGCCCAGCCTTGGCCAGCAGCACGTCCATCATCAGAGCCATTAGGGATTGGCTCTGCTGGACATGGTGGAAGCTTCTAGCAGCTTCTCACAGAAGCCACCTCTGTGGCCTCCCTGCTACCAAAAACCAGGCCCTGCAAAACCAACACAGACTCCAGTCAGAATGTGTCCCAAATATTTAACCTTTTTTTCTACCAATTGTGCTTTCTTTTCAGATACTCTAAGCCCCTTTTCAGCAAGAAAATTAAGCAGCTTCACAGTAGCCTCCTCGACCACCTTTTCCTGCTTCCCTGATTGTTGCGATAAGGAACAACACAGTGTCTTGAAGCAGATGCAAATGAAAGCTTGTTTATTGCAAAAACCAGGCCTTTTTAAGCAGTTAGGCCTCTATCAGTTTACATACCTTTGAAATACAACAAACATAAATTAACCAATCACCATAAACCACGATGTGAACATGTGATGGTTATGTAACATTTTTTTTCTACCTCTAAGTCAGCTGAGCCATTCCCAGAGTCCTTCTGTCCTTAGCTGAAGTAACAGGAGTGAGCCATGATTTTACAGGAGTAACAAGGCCTTCATTTTGTAAGGTTTTACCTGTCCGCAACATCTTCCCCTTCCTTTGTTTTTTGTGCGAAGGGTTCATGTACCCTAATGCCAAAAGTCTGCACCTGTAAAGACATTATCTTATTAAGACTATTATTGATCATTTGTTGCACACAAGATAAGATACATGGAATACGGATCACAATCAATAAAAACCCATCAAAAACAACCGTGCTACTGACAAAGAGACCCACAGCATAGGAAAACAAAAGATAGTGTCCAATGTCCCCAGGAAGAGAGCTGCTTCTTCTGCACTTGGAAGTAAATGGCTACTGTTCCAAAGCTCATATGGCTGGAGCTCAGGGGCCGTGCTGTTTAGGCAGGAAGGAGTCCATTAGCTGGAAATGCTGACTTGAGGTTACCCGAATGTCCTTCTTGACTATGAGGGCTGGGTGGTGATTAGACCATTTTTTCTCTCACGGGGCCTTGTCTTCTCAGAGGCGATCGATGTTTGTCCAGTCGAGCAGGTAACCACTTTAGACCTGTTGGCAATAAAACACATGCGTACCTTCTCCCCTAGGTTAGTAAACCAGCTGGGCCTTGCCATTGCACACCCAATTGTGGATCTTTACGTAAAACTTTTAGAAATTGGTTCCGCTCATGCAAATCTTCAGAGCAGTATCGCTCTGCCGGGGATCAAAATTGATGATCTGCCTGCAAAAGGTTTAGTATAAATAGTGCATTATGTAAATGTTCCTGAGGAGCCATGTTCCCCCTTCTTTGATGTTTTTGATAACATACGCATCTCTCACTATGAACATGAAGGCACCATAACAGTAAGACAATACATGTAATAAAGCAAGAAACACCGAGCGAAAATAAGCAAAGTAGTACATGTAATCATTAGCACACGAGAGAAAGAATAGTGATTTAGAACGATACACCATCAATTGCCTAAATACTGTAGCATCACCCAGAGTCTGCAATAGCTGGCGAGCCCTGTGTCACAGTGAGGACGTGGAGAACCTTCCCGGGCAAGGCTTCCAAGGCTACGACGAAAGGGGATCCAGCTTTTAGAAGGCCAGATCGGCAAGCCAAAGTGACTTGATTACATTTTTAGTGCAGAAACACCTGGGTCTGCTGGCATACTTTGGGCCAGTGAGGTCCAGGGCTTGGCCAGAGCCAAGGCCTTAACCGGAAGGGCTTCCCTAACATATCCTGCAGACAAACCTCTATCAATAGCAGTTGGGAAAGTTTCTTGAAAGCATACAGTCCTTGCAGATAACAACACAACAGTATGTGAACGTTTGTAAAGCAGCTGGCTTTGTCGTTTATCTCTAGCTAGGTAGTCAATGGTACCATGAACAAACTGCAAACAACCAAAAGAATGCATATGTGTAACATTAAGTAATATTGTAGGGATAATGCTCATTATAAAAGGTCAGTGAATTCATGCCATGACATTAACAACACAATCAGAATCGTTAATACAGCAACAATAACTGTTCCAAAAAGTCAAGAGTATTTTTCCACACATCTATGCATATATAACAATAAAGCAAAATAAAAGAAAGAAAGCACTAAACAGCTTACAACCAATAATATCCATAACACAGAATTGTTACTCATTTTTCTGTGTCACCTATGGAAGATTAAACAGCAAAGTGTTATAAATAGTTATCTCAAGTGACCAATGTAGAACATTTATACCCATAGAATTATCGACAAAAAGTTAAGGATCTAAGAAACTGCATCTTCACATATTTTCACACAACTCATTATCTTATATTCTTAAATAGTTGCTTACCAAGTCTCCATCATACTTGCCTCAGTTGCTTCCATCTTATCTCTATAACAAAAGAACTGTATCCTTCAAATTAAATGAGCATATTTCAACAGAACTTAACATCATTTAAACGTAACAGAAAGCAAACCTAACAGAGCTTAAAGATAACCTCACTGAAACTGAGCAGAAAGTAATCTTAATAGAACTTAACAGAATGTAAAATAACAGAACTTAAACCTAACATCACTTAAATTTAACAACACTTAAACTGAACAGAACTTAAAATTAACATCATTTAAACTTTGCAGAACTTAACAGAACTTAAAATTAACATCATTTAACAAAACTAAAGTCAGAGTTGAGAGTGCTCCTTTAAAAGTTTCAGATACAACAGAATTTAACTCATCTTGACTCCATCGTTACAAGAAAGCTACTGAAAATTTGTCATACAACTGTTAAACATCAATGAACAATATGCAAACAAACAACTGATTAGTAAACTAAATAGCAGCAACATGAATTTACTGGAGATTATAAAGGTGTGGCAAATACATTATGATTCTACAGAATTTAGTTGTGAGAATAGCTCATAGTAACTGCAAACATAATTGAAAAATATCTGTTCACAGTCAGGACTTTTGTAGTATAAGCACAATTTTGCATGATCTTCCAAATTGCAGCTGTACTCCAAAAATGACAACATTGTATGCCTTGGCAAATTGCATTTAAAAGTAGATCAGGTAAGACTGCTTTCCCGTGATTTTCAGTACAATAGATTTGACCTTAGACTATTAAAGCTAATGGGATATAAATATTCAAGGATAAAACATCAAGTGCCTAGTTATATAATACTGCCATGAGGTTTGCACACATAACTTTGTTAGGTCAGTGGGTGTATAAGACTGACACGTGTATGTAAACAGCTACAAAATCATGGTTTCAGATGATTTTAAGGAGTGTGGTAATGTTTACTCCACCTGCGATCTATCAATGTACTCAAACTGTTCTGATATCAGGCTCAATTTCAATTCATAAGTGGCAAGGAAGAATACACTGGAATCACTAAATAGCTGTATCTTTGCGAAATGCTGTCACATGTTTCTTCATGGGGAAATAATCACAATAAAATTACCTTATTAAAGCTGTGGGGTAAGAAACAAGCAAACAGGTAAAGCTAGCACAATCCTGCCTGCCTTTTCACAGTGGAAAGTCGTGAGCTAATTATATATAAACTTTGAACAGTTTTGCAGATAATGGGGAAAGGAGCAAAGAAATGCCATAATTAATGAGCAGCTAAGCCTGCCATGGGCCCCAGTGTCATGAATCATACAGTGCTTTGACATCCGTGCTTTAGAGTTAATTGCTGTGTTTCACATTTTGTTCCATTAGTATCCACTCTAAAGATTTCCAAGGAGGGATCTACAAATTTTCCAAGGGGCCACAATTGGGCTTGCAAATATTTTTCCAGGTATACAAGGTTCTAATTCTCATGGTAACAGGTAACATCATTATAAGTGAGCAAGGAATCAGTATTAATTCAGTCCAATGAGACCTCCAAATCAGAATCCTTGAAAAGGTAGCACACATCCCACATGAAAAGTCCTACCAATCATGCACACACTAGCACCTTCTGAGTGACAAGATGTCATAAAAATCATGAGGATAGCCGTCTGTGTTCTGGCGTTTGAGTATGCAGCATCACCTGCTAACTGAATGACAAACACAGGAGGTTGCATTTGTTGTAAAGCCAACTGGAATATCTCCATATTTTAATGCAGACTCTTGGCATTTCTGATAGCAAAGTGTGGTACCATCAGCATTCCTTGTAAGGCATAAATCTGTCGTCATTTACACTTCCTGAGTCAGGATAACTATCAAAGGCCAGCTGCCTCTAGGCGAGCGGAGGCTGGCAGGGCTGGGGGGGTCAGAGGCGGGGGGACCCGGAGGGTTTGGGGGGGGCCGAGAGGGGCCGAGGGGGGTCACCACTAGCTAAGCAGTGGCCGGGCAGGGCCAGCATCGCAGCCAGCGAAGGAACCACTGGTGGGGGAGCTGGCAGCAGAGAAAGCATTTGTGGGAGAGAGGCCGCAGCCAGAGAAGCGTGCTGCATGACAGCCGCTGTGAGGAGGGCCAAGGGGGAGCGCTGTGCTCTGAGGGGGGGCCATGGGTGCCGAAACTGGTGGGAGCGCCAAAGGGGCTGGGGGGTGCCGAAACTGCCTGGTGCACCAAAGGAGCCGTGGGCAGTGGCAGGGCTGGGACCGCCGAAAGGACTGTGGACGGCGGGGGGGCTGGGGCTGCTGAAGAAGCTGTGAGCAGCGGGGCGTATCACCAGTGCCTGCAATATTACACGCATTTTAAGTTCGTTAGTCCGAATTGAGGATCAATCCATTCCCTGGATCCAGTCCTTGGATCCCTGCCTGGGTTCGTTATCCATAGCCTGTCCAGCAGTCCCTGGAGCAGCAATGCACAGGGCTTTTAGTATCAAAGCGTGTATCATCCAGGAAACAGTTACAGGGTTCTCTAACTTGTAATAAAAGTCCCTCCAATGTAGAGAACATTTTGCAATATTCCTAAGGTGGACTGACGCTACCGGGACACCCCCCGGGGTCTGGGATACTCACAGTCCAATGGTGTCCCACTTTGTCCTGGGTTAGTTAAATATTCTATTACCATCCACAAAAGCTGGATAAATTTAATAATTACACACCTGGGACTCCTTATCTCAACTGAGATAAGCACTCCAACCGACAGGA
>JACAXG010000769.1:13743-34824 GCA_018881555.1 Amblyornis subalaris
GACCATTTGTCACTCCATTGGCCAATGATACCTGTGGGATGCAAATCTGGAGTGGTAATGAAAACAGTGACATCCACGGAGGGATCAATGCAATAGACTTGTCGAGCAGAAACAGCTCGCTGAACCTCGTCCAGCACCTGACGTGCCTCAAGGGTCAATGTGCAAGGCGACTTCAAATCAGAGTCTCCCTTCAACAAATTAAATAAAGGAGACAACTGCACTGTGGTCAGTCCCAAATACGGACGTAACCAAGCGACGACACCCACCAATTTCTGGGCATCATTCAGTGTCTTCACCAAATGCACAAATTGCACCTCTTGGTGTTGAACTGTACGTTCCAAAATTTTGACCCCCAAATATTTCCAAGGAGGTTGCTGCTGAACCTTCTCTGGAGCCACCTGCAGCCCATGAGAATGCAAAGCATCGAGCAACTGAGGCTTTATCCGCAGCAGCTCTTCCTGGGTGGACGCTGCCACCAAGACGTCATCCATATAGTGATAAAACTGAGCATCAGGAAACCGCCTGCGAACTCCAGACAAGGCTCTGGCCACATACATTTGGCATATGGCCGGTGAATTTTGCATCCCCTGTGGAAGAGTCCTCCATTGATATCTCTGTGCAGGGCCTGCATTGTTAAYTGCTGGCACCGTGAAAGCAAATTTCGGTCTGTCATCGGGATGCAAAGGAATTGAAAAGAAAAAATCCTTCAGATCCACGATGAGGATCGGCCAACCTGTGGGAAGCATGGTGGGCGACGGCATACCAGCCTGCAACCTCCCCATGCTTTCCATTACGGCATTCACCTTCCTGAGATCTTGTAACAACCTCCATTTCCCAGACTTCTTTTTGATGCAGAAGACAGGAGTGTTCCAGGGACTGGTAGAAAGCTCCAGATGACCCTGGTTCAATTGCTCCTGAACCAACTCATGAAGGGCTACTAGTTTATCTTTAGGCAGGGACCACTGATTCTCCCAGATGGGTCTGTCCACCAGCCACCATATAGGAGGTGTAGGACACTCTGCGCCCTTCACCACAGTGGTCCCCATTAAAAAGCCGTCCTGATGCGCACGCCCCACGCAGCCAGAACATCCCTCCCCCAGAGGTTAATAGCAGTCTCAGTAACATGAGGCCTAACCACGGCCGTCTGTCCCTCTGAGTTCGTTATCACCACAGGCTTCTGGCTTACGTAGCAGTGCTTCGTTCCTCCCAATCTCACGACAGGCGTCCCGACTGGATCCAACGGCCACTGCAGAGGCCAAGCAGCAAGGGAGAGAATCGTGACATCTGCACCGCTGTCAAGGAGTCCGCAGAGGCGGGTCTCTGGCAGTGTGGCATCAGGGATGGACAGGGTGCACCACATCTCAGGACGTTGATTGGTCATGACAGCAGTCCAATGAACTTGAGGCGGCCCAGTGGAGCCAAAGCAGCCGTCTCCTCATGACCTCGACTCTGTCCTGCGAACAGAAGACTTAAAGGGGACAAGTTGAGCAATCCGAGTCTTTTCAGGAATTGTGACCGGGGGGGTGGGCGTGGAAACCATGGCATAAATTTGTCCGGTGTAATCCGCATCTATGAGCCCCATATGCACAATGACACCCTGAACGGTGACACTAGACATCCCCATGAGGACAGCACTCATGCCATCACCCAAGGGACCAAAGGCATCCAAGGGGACTTTGTGCACTGTGCAAGAGTCTAAGACGACCGTTGCTGCTGTGCAGACATCCACACCTGCTGAGCCGCTGGTGCTGGCTGCGAGTTGGCCAAGCAGACCTCCATCGGCACCGGGGTTTGGAGAGATACTTGTGTCTGGGCACGTCTCCCCCTCGTGCTCCGCCCCCCATTTAAAGCTGAGCCCGAGGAAAGCTGACCATTAACAGGAACTGCCACCCTGCAGACATTTGCAGTATGGTTTGGCTTTCCACACCGAGCACAGAAAAACAGGACAGCCGTGCCTTTCCGCACCTTCCCTCCCGGCTTCCTGCCGGCCTGAGCACTCCCCTGCTTCCGCTGCCCGCCCTGCGGCCCTGTCCAGACCGGCCACGGGGCAGCAGCCACGGCAACCACCTTAGAACGGGTGGTGCCCACCTGGGCACAGGCCTGAGCCATTTGACATAAAGAAGGATCACCAGGAAGTGCTCGAATAACCTTCTTACACTCAGCATTGCAATGAGTCTTGGCAAGGTGATTAAGCAATAGCGTCCTTGCATTCTGATCCTCCACCTGCCTCTCTATAGAGGCAGTTAGTCTCCCTGCAAATCGCAAGAAGGATTCACCATCCCTCTGTGCAACATCCACAAACTCCTCCGCAGGAGCAGCTATCTCAATGGTTTGAATCACTGCTGCCATGCCTACCTCTCGGCACTGATCAATCACAATACAGCTCAGGGCAGGCTGCCTGCGAGTGTCAGCAAAATCGTCTGTGCCCAGCAGCACGTCAATCTGGGATCCTGCTGGTCCAACACAGCGTTCTGCGCTAGTGTCCTAGTTGCTAACTGCTGCCATTTCGATTCAAAGATGTCATATTCCACAGGCTGAAAGAGAACACAAGCCAGAGTCCGGATGTCATACGGTATTAGTGGGCTGGCATTAAAAACCCTGAGCAGTTGCATAACCTCATCAGACCCCAGACCATATCTTCCAACCTTCTCCCAGATGTCCATCAGAGCCTTCCACGATAAAACCTGATGGGTGTTTTGATTGTCATCGAAAATAACAGGGAAAGCCTGGAGACTTTCCGGTGAGACTGCAGCACCTGCTGTGTCCCGTCCCATGGTGTCCACAGGGGTCTCAGCCACAGCAGGGCTAAGGAGCTTATCCACACAAGCCACGGGGCGACGTGACTCAGCACGGTCACCCACTTCCGCGACTTTTGCTTTCACATCCCCCCAGAATTTCGTAGGATCCTGGGGACGAACCGTGACATTACACGGCGGAAGAGTCCACAGGGCAGCCCCCGGGGATGCGCCAGCCCGAGATCTGAGATCCTGGAGAGGCACCAGCCCCCCGGCCGTGTCACCGCCTGCGCCAAAAACAAACAGCCCGGGACCAACCCCATCTGCCGCTTCGGCAGCTGAGGAATGCTGCGGGGACAAAGCCGCGCCAGGCGGCACTTGGCTCCCCCCAGCCCCAGCAGAGCCCGTGGCGTCCGGGGCCTCAGAGGCGCTCACCACCGCAGGCGCAGGGCGGAGCGGGGCCTGCCCGCACTCCCCTCGCCCCTGCGTGGGGAGGGGGCGAGCCACCAGGAGGGGCGCATCCTGCAGGGCCGCGGCGCATTCCTGCGTCACAGGCAAGGGCCCAGATGGTGATGGGCCGGGCTGCACAGACCGTGCCGAGGGGGGAACCGCGGAGATCGAGCCCAGGAGGGTCCCACCGGCAGTGCAAAGCCCGAGCGCAGGGACCGCCCGCCCCGGGAGGGGTCGCGCGCTCTCTCTGGCATTCGGAGGTTCCACCAAATCCAGCAGATCTCCGGTTACCAAGACCTCATGCCCCCCGGGGCCAGGCTCTCTGCGAACTGTCGTGTCAATCTTGGCTGGAGCCGACCAGTCAGCTGCCTCCTCGTCAGCAGAGGGCGGGTCAAATTGGACGCCCGCCGCTCCGGGGGGAACCTTGTGGAGATGCCACAATTCGGACATTCAACGGTTAAACCGGCCCGGGCGAACGGCCCTGCCCCCTCCCCCAGCGCCGGGAAGGCGCAGGGAAAGGGGCAGTCTTCGCCGCTCTGCCGTCCCCCCGCGCACAGCGCGGGGGGGGGCGAAGTGGCACCGCTGACATCCCGGGGCCCGGGGGGGGTGGAGCCGGCGCCGCCAGTCCCCTGGGCCTTTCCGAGGCCAATTCGTCCGTGAATGCCTGCCAATCATACCAGATCGGCTGGCTAGCGAGCTGAACGCTCTGCGGGGGAGTCCCATCCCCCACATCAGCAACCTGAGGCGGGAGGGGAGGCTCCGGCGCTGTTTGCAACCCGAGTTCCTCCTCCTCTTCCACCTCAGCCAGCTCGGAGAGCTCTCCCGGCTGGCTGAGCGAATCCACGGGAGTGACTGTTCCCGAGAGACTGCTGCGGCTTTGAATAACAGAATTCACGCGTCTCCAGGAGATCAGCAACTTTGCCACATCTGGACTAAATTCCACAGCTAGCATGTCAATCATAGCATCTCCTAGCTACAGCCAAGTTGCCTTAGAAAAAACATCTCCAGACTTCAGGAAGAAACCCCGTTGTTTCCCCCAGAAATATATTTTCTCCAACTCCATTCTGGAGACCAAGACTCCCTTTCTCTCCAACGCTATCTCTAAAACCTCTAACGCCAAGGTATCGCATGAGGAATGAGTAATAATATCCATGTTTAAAACCCTAGCTGCCAGGGAAAGTTCCTACCTGACAAAGTGAGCCTGCACTACCCACGTTTGGGTGCCAGATGTCGCACTTGGACACGAAAAAACCACACGGACTCAGCTCTGTCAAGAAGGAGCAAGAAGAAGGGGGCTGGGACGACCCCGACTCGTTTATTTATATGTTCTTAGAAACCACCGWGGATTGGAGGGTGAGGTTGCCGCCTCTCAATCACACTGGTCAAAGGAAAAATCCATCAAACGTCTCCACCTAGCAGAATGGAATGTAAACAATGAGAGACGGTTATCAAAACATGGCTATGTTTATAGAAAATGCATGGGAACTCTGTTACAGAAGTAAAAAACATCGAAAAACTGCAAAACCCAGGGCGACACCGTGGTTCTTCGTCCAGCGAATACCACTGACCTAACCTCACAGGCTGTGCTGGCATTTTGCCTTCAGTCAGATTGTGGCTCGCAAAGAAAGTTCTCTGCATTTGTAGCAGGGTTTGGGCTCTGCTCTCTGCTTGCAGTCCAGGGGTCCAGGGTTGTAATCTCTTCATTGTAATCCGATATCCCAGTGTTCTGGGTCAGCGGGGCTTCGTTCCGATTCCAGTCCAAGTCTTCACTGCGATCTGATGTCCCTCAGTAAGGCACCATTTGTTGCGATAAGGAACGACACAGAGTCTTGAAGCAGATGCAAAGGGAAGTTGTTTATTGCAAAAACCAGGCCTTTTTAAGCAGTTAGGCCTCTATCAGTTTATATACCTTTGAAATACAACAAACAGTTCAACCAATTACCATAAACCACGATGTGAACACGCCATGGTTATGTAACTTGTTTTTCTACCTCTAAGTCAGCTGATTTCATTCCCAGAGTCCTCCTTTCCTTAGCTGAAGTAACAGGAGTGAGCCATGATTTTCAAAGAGTAACAAGGCCTTCATTTTATAAGGTTTTACCTATCCGCAACACCTGATAAAAGCAAATCATCTACATACTGCAACAACTTAACTCCTGAGGGTGGAATAAACTCTCTCAGTATTTTCTGCAAGGCTTGCCCAAACAAAACCAGTTACTCTGTATATCCCTGCGGGAGGACTGTCCATGTCAATTGTTGTTTTACCATTTTCCCTTCTTCCTCCTGTTCCCACTCAAAGGCAAAATAC
This sequence comes from Amblyornis subalaris, assembly GCA_018881555.1. Lineage (NCBI taxonomy): Eukaryota > Metazoa > Chordata > Aves > Passeriformes > Ptilonorhynchidae > Amblyornis > Amblyornis subalaris. The sequence continues at coordinate 19,237 of JACAXG010000769.1, forward strand.
TTTTTACTGTCCTCTGTAATCGGACACCCCCAGAAAGCATCCTTCAAATCAAGTACTGAATAATATTGATGTGAAGAAGGGATCTGATTCAGGATGGTATAGGGATCCGGAACTGTGGGATGCCTTGGTTTGACAATTTCATTTATTATTCTTAAATCCTGCACCATTTGGTAGGTTCCATCTGGTTTCTTAACTGGCAGGATAGGGGTATTATAGGGAGGCATACATGGCTCCAAGAGTCCTGCCTTTAACAGGGACTCAATAACAGGCTGTAACTCCTTCCTTCCTTCCTGTGGCGAGACAGCCCCCCAGGTCAAAAAGGTTATCTGCTCTTTTGCATAAACCAGAAAGATCTCTCCCTTTTCCATGGCCTCGCAGAAGCATAGATGCCAGGCTGATATGACAGTGAACGGCTGCTGTAAAGAGAGATTATGCTGGTATTTTTATGGCTCGTAGACACCATACTTTACAAGGTATAAAAGATTCACTCTAACACACACAAGTTGGAAAAAATCCTCTATACACCTCAATGTGTGAGAGGGTTTGGACCCCTCAGGCTGGGATGCTGGCTTTGAGTAATTCTTCTCTTCTGGAAGAAGCCTCAACACACCATACCATTCAGGTTTGGTAAGTCATATGAGCTTCTAGTCTTTACTATTCCTTTGACTAGTCATTGTATTAATCTATATTGTGCACTGTATAACTCACTAGTGAAACCTCTTGTTACCCTGTGTAGTTAGCAATTGGCATATTTGAGCCTGTTACTGACGGTGGCACAGTGCTTGTTACCCTGTGTAGTTAGCAATTGGTATATTTAAACCTATTACTGATGGTGGCAGTGTTTATTAATGTCTTGTTACCCTGTGTAGTTAGCAATTGGTATATTCAAACCTATTACTGACAGTGGCACAGTGTTTATTAATATTCCTTTTGTTTTATCCCTGTGTAGTAAGTCTGTTTTAAGTCTTATGTCTGTTTTGTGTCTGTTAATAAATAATTCATTCTATAATAGACCGAATCAGCCATCATTCAAAGAACCTATGAATGAGAGTGTGTCTTGGGGTGCTGGCCACCCTCGATAACGTAACTGCCTGCTGCCAGAGACCTGGGCAAAAGGCAGGAACTGATTTAACCCACATATTCCATTCATAACACTTCCCTCGAAATAAGGTATTGTTTTTTAGACACCACTTGTCCTGGTTGCTTCAAAGTTATTTGGAGAGGCTCTATATCTAATTTTCCATATTTCCCTGGGCTGCCCACACTTCTGGATTTACTTCAGCATAGGCCTTCTCAGACATTTTACACAAAGTTACAACAGTGTTAGCCTCTGTATCAGCTTTTACAATATTAATTTGCATTCCCAATTTAGCCATCAAATCCCTTCCCAGTAAATTACAATCACCATTAGGAACAAACAAAAATTCATGCATTTCAAACCTATCCCCCACATCTACTAATAGTGGTTGAATAAAATGCACGTGCTCATCTTTGCTGCTTATGCCCTGGATAATCAAAGAACTTTTTGACAATTTCCCCCTTTAGGGATAAAATTCAAAGTGGATCGAGAGGCCCCTGTGTCTACCAGGAAACACACTTCCTCTGGGTCCAGACCCACCCTAAATGTTATTAAGGGCTCCAGTGTGGTGGATCCTTGATATAATGGGAGCCCCTGACACCCCTAACAATCCATCTCCATTATCCGCTGGACTTCCTCCTCCTGAGGATCCACCTGTCTCTGTGGACAGATCCGCTTCCACTGTCCCTCTGCCCTGCAGATAGCACACTGATTCCTTCCCAACTGCTGTTTGGGTCGGCTCTCCCCTGCCAAGGAGGGAATGCTTTTGCCACCTCCTTGTGGCCGACCCCGTCCCCCCGGTCCTGGGGACCCCCTTGGGCCCTTCGCTTTATCTCTCCAGGGCTGTAAAGGCTCTGCCATCACCTTTGCCTTTATCTTAGCCTTTTCTTCATCCCTTCTTATGTACACTTGCTGTGCCTTTCTAACCAATTCATCCAGAGGCTTATTCTGCCACTCCCCATCTTTCTGTAGTCCTTTCCTTATATCAGGCCAGGATTTAGTAACAAATTGCACCTTCAGCACTGCATCAAAGATTGGCCCCTCAGGATCCATCCCCCTGTGCTTCTGCAAAGCATCTCTGATCCTCTCCAGCCAATGAGAGGGGCTTTCATGCTTTTCTTGTTCTAAGGACATTGCCTTAGCTACATTGTCAGTTCTGGGAGCCGCCGATTTGATTGCCCTAATTAAATATGCACGGTAGTCTTGGAGGCGAGCCAGACTGGCCTGATTATTTGGGTCCCACTGAGGATCCGCCTGGGGAATTGCATCATCCACAGTAGGTGCGTTGTGTCCAGCCCCCCCTGCTGCCTGTGGGTGCTTGTCCTCCCACAGCTGTCGAGCTTTCTGCAAAATAATTCGTTTCTCTGATGACCCAAACAAAATTCCTAAAAGAAAATCCCAATCCTTCCATGTATAATCCATATTTCCCAAATATTCCTCTATCTTTTCCCCCACTCCTATAGGATCATACAAATACAGGGGTAATTCCTTTTTCAGTCCCCTTGTATCCTGGGTAGTAAGTGGTACAATTACAAACCTGAACCCCCCTTCTTGACCCCCCAAGGGAACCTGGTGTAGTGGCATCTGGTGGACCCCTGTCTCTTGGGTCCCAGGGAGTCCTGATTTCTTATACTGTGTTCCCCTTCTGGTTCTAGAGGGGGATACGATATCCTGTCCTCCCCCCCTCCATTGTCATTATCCTCGGGGGGGCCGTAGGAGCAGTATTTCCCTGATTCCCCTGCTCTGGAAGTTGAGGATACAGGGGACCTGCASCTGGCCCTGGGTCAGCTGGCAAAATTGGAGGACAAGACGGGGGAAGGTGCTGAAACACATCCCGATCCTCACAATTTTTCTTTTCCTCCCCTTTCCCATCTTTCTTTTCCTTTCTTACCACATAAATTCCTCCTGTTACTTGCCTTAACCATATTCTTCCACATTCCTTTTCAATTAATCCTTTTCAATTCTCCTCTAAATAAAACCACATAATCTGACAAAGACAAGGTCTATCTGTTCCATAAATTGGCCACTTAAATCCCTTTGGCAAATCATACTCCGGCCACACAAAACAACAATATTTCACCATTATCTCCTTAGTTACCTCTGGGGGAATGCATAAACTATCCCAAAGCCTCAGCATTCTCCCCAAGGGACTCTCCGGGGGTATTTTGGGATCGTCATCCCTTTTGTCGGGACCTCTTCCCAGCTTTACCTCTGTTACCGTCCATGGGTACCTTGTTTCACCTGTGCTACCCTCCATGGGTGCCCTCTCAGGTTTACTCCTCGAAGATCCCATTTTACTCACCAGTGAAATTTTCAGTGGTCCTTCCCTGTGGACTCTTCATGGACCCCCCTGCTCCGCCACTTGTCTGTCTCCTGGACAGCCTTGGGAACCTAATCAATCGCCTGGTGCAGACCGCCACCGAAGGGAGCTGATCACCGAAAGTAGGTGAGGCCGTGCCTCCAGCTCTGTTTGCTGCCCCCCGACCCCGGACAGTGGAAGGATCCCAGACGAGCCCCCAAATTTGTCAAGAAAACTTACGACGCCAAAGGTTTATGTCCAAAAAGGAGACAGAGGAGACCCATAACTTTATTTGAATAAAGGGAGAGGCCAAGGGCATTTCCCATGGGATCTCTCAAATTGCTGGAGGACACAGCCTCCTTTTTATCCTAATTTCCCGGCCGCATTTCCCTCTCTCTTTCCCCATTGGCTGAGGTACTTGAGAGATACAGACTTCCCGAATTGCCTAATACATATCCTCTTCTAATGTGCACCCCCCTTTTTCTTTGTTTCTTTGTATCTCTGTTCTTTTTCTCTCAGTTCAGGAATTTGACATGGCCCTGGTTGAGCAACAGTCTGTCAATTAGGGGAATTCCCCTAGAATTTATGTTTCCTCCTATTGCTTGAGTTTACCTTTCAATATCTGGCTTTATCTATGAACAGGCCCACAGTTTGTAAAGAGACAGCCTTCTCATTCCTCTCAAGGGGAAAACCGACCCCCTCCCTTTCCATCTTCTCTCTGTCCCCGAGTGTCGCTATGGTGCAGCCCAGGTTATCAAAGGAGGAATCTGCAACATAGCAACATACACCCCTTGCATGTCACTCACATTACATCTTCTCCTCTGTCATAGAGCCTCAGGCCCTATGACAGGCTAGCGTGATTTGAAATTCCCTCCAGCTATATTGTTATTAGTTAGTTTAAATTTGTTCCTCCCCTGAGATGTTTCTATTGGTTTTCTTTCATATATCCTCACTCTCTAATTGGTTAAGCCCTGTTATACCTACTCCTTAAAACGGCAGAGATAGAGCAAGAAGCTGTCTCTGCTAGCTCCCCTTCAAGATATCGTACCCTGCTCCCACAGGGCAGAGAAAATAAACTTGGACTGCAGCTACAGAGAGTCTGTCTCTTTCCTCTTTGCCCTCGCAACTGCCTTGTAAACAGCTGAGAACTGCCTGCCGCGAAAGGCTTTCAGGCCAGACAAACTGAGGCACGCAAACCTCAGTTAAATCCATCAGTCGCTGTTTCGTGCTGGCTTTGAACCCCGAAGCCGCAGGCCAAGCTGGACCCAGGCAAGGGCAGCGCGGCACCCGAGGTCGCCATTACCCCCAGGGAGGCTCAGGGCTCACCTTGGTGCCCTCTGAAGCCACCTGAGCCAACAGTGCCCCCTGCTGTTTGTGCTTGTAACTACACCAAAGGGAAATTGCTTGATGGGCAGGAAAAGGTTGTTATTGGGCTGGTTTTTTGTTGTTGTTGCTGTTGTTGTTTGTCTGTCTTGATATATATATTCTAGTAAAGAACTGTTATTCCTTTTCCCATATATTTGCCTAAAAGCGCTGTAATCTCAAGGTTATAATAATTTGGAGGAAGGGAGTCATATTTTCCATTCCAGGAAGGTTCCCGCCTTCCTTGGCAGACACCTGTCTTTTAAACCAGGACACCATGATAGTTCTGGCACACAGTGGCAGCGCTGTTCAACAACCAGTATCATACAATTCAACATTACAGAGTGTTCTCACCAAAAAAATCCAATCACCTTGAGGTTTACATCATGTTTCCCCATTCCTCTGCCTTACCCACCAAGCTCACCCAGGTCCTTGAGCAAAAACAATTCCATGGATGGGTTTGCCTTTGCTTGAGGCAGGACTGATCCAAACTGTCTTCCCTAACACATTCCTCATATGCACCACAGGGACTTTATCCCCTTCTACAGTATGTAGAGGTTTTGATTTGGCAGGGCCAGCTCAACTGGTAGAGCCTCTGGTGTTAACTAATCAGGTGGCCTCTGCAAAATGTAGATCCCAATATTTGAAGGTTCCCCCATCCATTGCTTTCAATGTGGTTTTTACCAGTCCATTGTACCTGTGTGAACTGAGATATATGTAGGTAACGAAGATGGCCAAAATCCAGACCTGAAGTGTAAAGATTAGATTTGTTCCATCACCATGCTGGCAAAATGGGGACACATACACCGCTAAGCTTATTCCGTCTTAGCAAGGGCAGAAAGCACTTGGGCCATTCCAGGCCTCACATTTCAAAAAGGTCTGGTGCAGGCACAATCCTTCACAAGGCCATGTTTTACAATCTCTAAGCTTCTTATCTCTCTTTCCCTCCACCAGGAGGACTTGACCTGTGAAGAATATTTTTTAGGTCTTTTACAGCATTCTGTTATCTTCTACAGAAATTCCACTTCTCAAGACAAGCAAAAAACAGCATGAAATTTCCCACACTGAATATTCTTAGCATCCCCCAGCTGCAAGGTCATCTTGTGTTGTGGATAGGTAAAACTTGCCAAAATGAAGGCCTTGTTACTCTTGTGAAATCATGGTTCACTTCTGTTACTTTGGCTAAGTAAAAAGGCCTCTGGGAGTGAGCTCAGCTAACTTAGAAGTAGAAAAAACAAGTTACATAATTTTCATCTGATATCTCGTGGCTTATGGTGACTGGTTAAATTACTCTTTGTTGTGTCTCTTTGGTATGTATTTTGATAACGGCTAACTGCTTAAAAAGGCCTGGTTTTTGTAAATAAAGAGCTCTCCTTTGCACCTGCCTGGGAACCCTCTGTTGCCCTATCATCACAATCTTGAGCAAAAATAACTATTTTTCCCTCCTCACCAAATCTTCCATTTTTAACCCTTTCCTCCCAACAGTACCATTCAATTTTTGCAGAGGTTCGTGCATGATAGGGAATATGATACACCCACTCAATGCCATGCTCTCTGGCCCAGGTCTCTATGAGATTGTTTTTGAAATGAGTCTCTGTGTGAACCAAATATACGCAGGTAACAGCAAGATGACTATGGTAGTGGCTTGGCCTGCAGCTGGGAATGTTGTGGAGGATAAGTCAGCCAGACAAGTAACCGAGGAGCCAGTGAGGCCAGGGAGCCCAGGTGTTGTATTAAGTAAAGCCTCCGAGATCCAAGATCTCCCCCTAGATTGTGGTAAGAAGGAGAGTCTCTCCCACCCAGGCCTTGGAGTAGTATGCTCCCCCATTCAATTGGTTTATCCTTGTCAGTCTATGTTCTGTATATGGTTATGTTCCAGAATGTTCTCCCTCACTCAACGCCCCATTGGTTTTGTTCCCCTGCTCCTCCCCTCACCTACCCTTATTGGTTTGTGTACTGCTACCCTGCCTTTTCTCCTCCCCCTAACCCTAATGTGATTGGCCCTCAGTGTTCTCTCCACCCCTATTCAGTTTGGTATATAATCTTATGTCACCCTGTAGTTAGTGCTCTCCTTCCCTAACCCTTCAAGAATAAACACCTTCTGTGAAATATCATAAGGAGAGTCCACCTCCGACTCTATTCCCGTCTTAAGGTGTCGACTGTGCGACTGCCTGCTTAACCACCTCCGCTAGTGGAATTGGGGGGTGGAAGGCCGGACAAGCGTGAGGCTTCTAGGAAGGTTGCGGCCACTGACCATCTAGCCGAATGAAGCCACGCCGTGACAGACGACCACGACTCACAGCTGAAATGCAAAGAGTAGATTTATTCCATCATCTCACTGGCTGGAGGATTCCAAAAACAAATGAAGACACACTGCTAAACTCATTTTAGCAGGGGCAAAATGCCATGGGGTCTAAGCCCTGCATTACATATATCAAAGGGCCTGGAACATGCGCAAATCTTCACCAGGCTGTGTTTTACAATCTCCAAACTTCTTATCTCCCTCCTCCCCTTACAAATAGGCCCCAAGCCTATGGGAAGAATGCTTTTAAGTCTTTAACAACATCCTGTTATCTTCTGAGAAAATTCCATTTCTTTAGTAGACAGAAAACAACCCAAAGTGAACACAAATACATGAATTCTCTCACACTGAGTATTTTCTAACATCTCCCAGGTGCAAGGTCGGTCTCCGAGTGAAAACAATTCTAAAAACAACTTATTTTTCTCTCTTCATTTTTCAACCCTTTCTTCCCCACGGTCCCATTTTCCGACTCAGTTCTTTCTGGGGTGCTATGTTGCCACAGGACTTGCTTTTCAAGATGGTGTTCCAGGCAGTGGCATGAGGCTCAGGCTTCTCCAGCCATCCAGTGGTTATTTCCACCATCGTCAGCACATAGCACTTGCTTTGGCAGGTTTGCAGCAGCGTGATATAATCGATCTGCCAGGCCTCCCCATATTTATATTTCGACCATTGTCCCTGTTCTGCCACAGTTGTTGGATCAGCAGCAAGACATCTCTCTCCCTTGGTGGACAGGTGCTATGCAGCTTCTCATCTGCAAAGTACCATCAAGTTCCCCTCCCTGCAAGGATTCCAACAGACCCTGGCCACAGTGTCTCCACTCCGCTCCACCCTCTGTTCCATCTCCCTGAGCAGGTGCTATGGTTGCAGATTGTTGGTGTGGGGAATCATTGTGAAACAAAGGGCTGAAATAAAGGGTTAATACCCCACAACTGTGAGTTGTGTGGTGAATATTCCTTAATAACAACTCTGGCCAAAAGTTGGGGACATACGGTTATTTATTTGTCAAGAACGTCCAAAGAAACAAAAACTTCCCAGGGTTTATAGACATTGCAACACAAAGGCTTCCCATAGCCCCCCCTTTGTATCCTCCCCACTTATTACATCACAAAATAGGTATCCAGTTTCTTCTTGCTTCTCTTTTATGGAGCAAGATTACCATCTAGCGTCCTTTTCTGGTAATTTTGAGGATGGGTCTCCCTTCATCACCTTCATCCTTCTGTCCTCTGAGTGACCTTTTAAGTCTGGCACCCATTGACACATGCATATTCTTCCTTTGCTGAGTCCTAATTTTTTATCTTATTTTTTAACTATGGTAATGACAACTCATCCATTTCTAGTTAAAGGTTAACTTAGAGCTTCTCTACTTTAACAATACTATATTAATTTTAACTTCTTAGCTAAACAATTCCCTATTGATTAAGTTCTGCAGGTGGGTTACATTTATTAAAACTTGGGGAGTGTATAAACTCTGAGTTACTCCCTAGTTTTCTCAGGATATCCATTGAGGCAAAATCAGACACCAGCTTAAATTAAGAACAGCTAAAATAACAAAATCACAAAAATATAGATTTCTTAGCTAGTTGCAACACAGCTCCTTATAAAATTCAAGGGATCACTGAATTTCTGACTAAACATGATATATCTCTTTTTCAATCCTTCCTTTTCAGTATACTTCTTGCGAATTCTTTCGCAATCTTTCATAATATTCATATCTGAGCATTACAGGTAAAGTCAACACTCGAAATGCTAAAATCCTTAATTTATACCAAAATACAAAATTAACCACTGTAAGTATCAAGATTACAAACAATAAGATTAACATAGGATGTATTAACACATTCAAAACTTATGTTGCCGATGGAGATTTTCCTACAAAGACATCTCACCAGTGGTTCTTTCCCTCTTCTTTAACTCATTCAAAAATTTGATGGATCTTTTCCACATCATGTTGAACTGTGATTAAAGTCTTTTGACCACTCTCCTGGATTTGTCTTAGGAACTGCTGCAAGTCCTCCTGATGTAAGAGTCTCTTAAGTAAAGTGTGATCCATTCCAATGGGGGTAGGCTGTAAATCTTGAAACAACATAGAGTCAGATCATAATAAATAGGAAATAACTGGAGCTGTATAACTAAAATCACATCCTACTATGTTAACAAAGTTACAAATACACAGAATGATTACTAGGGATTACAACATGTTTATCAATATATAAAAATTCGCAGAGAGTCCTCAGACAGGCACATCCTTTACCTATATAGACAATCACAGATTCCGAATTTTCATATGGATGTATTTCAAAATTACAAATACTCTCTTCAGTATCCAAACAAATATCCTGGGCTGTGATAGTGTTACTCACAAATAAATCCTTGTTGTTCTTGTACAGTGCATGCCTCCATGTCAACTGTTTGCTGTTTATATCCACTCTTTTGAGCCCATACCTTGTGTTCCAGTGGTTTGAGTATAGTTCCATTGTGGTTTGCCCTTAATGCAATAATTGGGAGTATTTTACTTACTTGGGCCTTTTGGATAGTTACTATGAAGGCTGTTGCCATGTCTTTAACAGGGTCATATGTAAAGTTTACTAACTTTCTCCACGATTGAAATTCTCTTTCAAATTTGGTTGCGTTCTGCCAAACTACTGCAAGGCTTTCTGTTGGTAAAACACCACCTTCACCTTCCCTAATAATTGCTGCTATCATGGTTTGTATCCAAGCCTGAGCCTGAATACAACTCAGTGCCAAAGATATATTGGCTTGGACTGTCCCTAGAGCATTTGCAATTAGCTGATGRTCCTTTTCATTAGTTTCTTCCCATGGGARTAACACAYCTGACACCAGTTTTTGGCTATTTCCCAATGCTGAAAGGGAAGATGTTAAAGGATGTTGCAACTGGTTCAGACTGCTAGTGACTGCTTCTAGTCTATTCATTAATATCTCAGAATCTATGCTATTTAAAATTCCTAGTCCTGAGCCTAAGGCTCCAACTATGTCTCGTCTAATTTGACCTTGGGAAGTGAAAGTTCGCTTGCATAACCATGCCATCCATCCTGCATATGAAGTTTTAAGAAAAGGAGAACAGGATGGTCGAATTGCAGAGATAGTGTTCTGCATCATTAACTCTACTCATTTAAGAGACCATGTCGGGTTGAACATCATGTCTCAGTTTTGAGACAAATTTAAGAGAAGACCCTCTGGAATGAGTTCTCTTCTCTAAAAGGGTTACAGCAATCCCTTTCCACCAATAGGAAATGAATACTAGTAGATGAAAGTGGAAAAAAACCCCCGGTTTATTAACAAACAGAATGCCCACCCACAAGACAAGGGGAAAACAAAGTAAATAACTGTTAAACACTAAACCATCAGAACTCGCTCCCCTCCCCCCCCCACAGGAACAAAGATCCAAAAACAATGTCCAGAGAATGGGGCCAGTGTTGGAGGAATCCCCCTTCCCGACACATGGTGCGAGATGGCGCTGGCTCTCATGCTGAGGGAAGTAGAACTTCCATGGAGGAGTTCCAGCAGCAAGGGAAAACCCAGTGGCTATGTGGTATCGACCTCTTCTCCATGGCAGTCACGGCAGACAAAGCATCTGGGCTGGAGGCTTTTGGTGTGCTTTCTCTGCCCGGCTTGGCTCCCTGAGGCTTGGGGCTGGAATAGAGCAACCCCACTCCTGCCGGTCCCGCTCCTCCGGTCTCGGAGCAGCAGCTGGTTCAGTTCACCTCAATGCAGCCAAAAGGTTGCTACTCCAGCTTCTCCAAACCAGGGAAGGTAAAAGTTTTTTGCCTGGGCCAAAAACCGAGTCAGCCAAGCAGAAAAACCACATTGCACAGAGTCGCGGAAAGCCTGGGCAGCAAGGCTTCAAACTGCCTGCGCAGCAAAGCCAGAAGCCTCTCCCTCCCCGTCCAGCCCCATACTCCTCCAGTCTTGGGCTTTAAAGGTACAGCAACCATTTTTGGGCATAAGCAGAGGATCATGGAATAGATTATCATCATAAATCACTCCAAGACACATCATTTGCTGCTGACCCATATATTTAACGACATAGAGCCCAATGCTATAAACATAAGGAATCCATTCAGTGGGCTTGGCAGGCTTGGTAGGCTTTTGCACTGTGGGAACTCGTGTTGTCGTGGTACCAGTTTTGATGTTTATGATAAATCTTCTTGTCACATTCCCTTTTGTGAATGGCCAAAGGCATACTATGGAAACTGGTTTTTCCAAGGTAAAGTGATGCCAACATTGATCAGATTCACAGACCCACTGGCTGATCACATTCCCATATAATATGGGAGGAACTCGAGGTTCCAAAAAATCTCTCATAATAATTTAAGGTAGCCAATTGTCTTGTGAGGATACATTAAACAATTTGAATGCCACTTGCACCACTTTGCCAATCATCCCAGTCAAGACACTTGCACCCAGATCTCGACTCTACTATCCTTTTAAAATGTTTGTATCTCCCAGCATGACTACAACTGCTGTCCTATAATACTTGGAAAAGTGAACATGCTCATCATTTTTATATTCAATCCTTAGACCAGAACTTCCAAAGTAAGCTTGAGACCATGGCCAGATCAGGGTAAGAGCCTGAACAAGAGTCACTATACTTATCAGAGTCCCAAGTGTAGATGTGATCACTGTTCTACCTTAACATCTACATGAGAAAGTGCATACCAAAGGATCACAAACCAGCCATAAATAGTTTTGTGAGAATGTTTTAATTAGCAGCTTTGAACACAGAGCTGCAGTTCTGAGTGATGTGTGGGAAAGTTCTGATAAGGGCAAAAAACATTTTGCCTGCTTCTTGCTTGTGTGCTCGTTAGTGGACTAGTGCTTTTGCTTGGCTGCATAGTTTGGATCCTAGATTGTAAACAGCAAAACATATAAAAGGCTCATGCGTGCTTAATAAAATGGATTCTGTTACACCATAACGGGATTCGTGCTTTGATCGCTACAAATGGCACCCSAACAGGGACAAAAAAAGGAACTCAAATAGGGACTGGAATAGTGCATCTTGAACGGAGTTGTGCTTGGAGGGGATCCCCRACCTTTCCTCTCTACTTGCTGGACAGGTGAGACTGCGAACGCGGAACTATGGAGCAGTCTTCGTCCCAGAAGCATAAGCTCTACTTGGAAATTTTACAAAGAATACTAAAAGAACAGGGATTTAAAACTCCATCAGTTAAGTTAGCTGCTTTATTAGTATGGTTAAGTAGTAATTCTAATGTATTCCCCCCCCCACGGTTCTTACAATGCTAGTGTGTGGGAAAGGATAGGAGCTGAATTAGAGGCACAGAAAAAACAAGGACGGCCAGTCACTGACGATATGTTAATTACATGGAAAACTGTCTTTACTGCCTTAAAAACTTTGCAGCCTGCCGAAGAAGTTTGTGAGTGCCCTGTCACAGATACTTTAAATTTGGAAACTGTTTCAAAAACTAGCCATGTCTATGCAGAAGTACCACCTGAATTAGGAGATGAGGGTCCTCAGCCTGACAATCCTTTTGATTCTCATCCTATTAATCCTGAGACGAGGCCTGATCTTTATCCTCCTTTAACTCCTGTAAGAAATTTGGCTGCTGCGTTTCCCACTACAGCTCAAATATTAGCTAATTCTTATCGTCCTCCTCCTACAGCTCCTTTGCCTGATTTGCCGCTGCAGTCTCATTCACCTCCGACATTAATAGAGAAATGCAGGGAAGAAGCCCAAAAAAGGGGAGACCTTTCCTTGTTATTGGCCATGCCTGTCCACTATCAGCCTAGGAAACCCCCTCAGTATGTGCAACCCCTGTTTGACCTAATAAAAGAAGTTTGTAAAGCTGTCTGAGATTATGGGCTGCACATACAATATCCTATGGGATTGCTGGACGCTATTAACCAAGGGTACACTATGGCTCCTAACGATTGGCGAATGCTTTTTAAACTTATACTAAAGCCTGCACAATATAGTGTGGCTAGCGGAGTGGAAAGATCTTGCTACGGTACAAACTCTATTGGAAATTTAGAAGCAGGCGGTCTTGATGAGTTGCTGGGGGAAGATGCACATGCTGCCCCGGCTGCTCAAGCTAATTTATCTCGCAAAGTGCTACAGCAAAGCTCTGAAATAGCCCTAAAGGCTCTTTAAAAAGTCCCAGAATCCGGATGACAGGACTCTTCCTTTGCATCCATTCATCAAGGCCCTTGAGAACCACATGTAACATTCATTGATAGATTGCAGATGGCCATAAGCAGGCAAATAGAGAATGAAACAGCAGCTACTCTATTGTTATTACAACTAGCCTTTGAAAATGCTAATGCGGATTGTCAGAAAGCACTGCTCTCTGTAAGGAATGAGCGTGCTAATTTATCTGCCTACATCAAAGCCTGTCAGCATGTGGGGACAGAGGAGCACCGCTCATCTGTTTTGGCTGCTGCCTTACAGCAAGACTCTAATACATATATGAAAACTGGCCTTTGTTGCTTTAATTGCCAACAAGAAGTATGGGGCCATGGGCCCCTGCTAAAACTGCTAGGGGCAACGGGCTTTTGGTTAAGTGACCATTTAAGGAATGAGACTGATGTATAACCCATATAAGGACTGAAAATGTGTGATTAGTTGAGTGAGCAAAAGAATACCATATAAGGAATAAGATGGGTGGCCGAAAGAATGTATATAAACCGCATGTTCTCTCAATAAAGTGATTTTTCTTGTGCACAGTCTGTTTACATGCGCTGGCAGGGTCCGTGTCACACGCGCTGACAATTGGTGCCCTCTGTGGGGAAATTAACTGCCTAACTGTGCAGTCAGTCGGCAAGCCCCATGGAACTGAAAGTGCTGCTGAAAGGAAGCAGGAAAGGACGTCCACAAGCCCCTTCAGTGGGACTGAAAGTGAGCAGCCGCGGGGAACGAGGGGGGTCCAGTGTACCCTGCCCAAAATTGAGACAAGACCCCGTATCGGGGCAAAAATCAGATGACTAGTGGTCCCACCCATGGCGAAACTCGACTGAACTTTAACTGAAACAAAGCCAAAACGACCTTTGCCGCAAGATGGAAGGTAGCAGCTGAGAACGATAGAGAAAAGTATATCCCAGAAACAAAAAGAAGTCTTCGAGACTGTGGAACAGATTTTAAAAAATCAGAAAGACTCTTTGTGGGTCCAAGCTGTGCCAAGCGACGAAGAGCTGACAGAGCTCTTGTTTCCGTGGGGGAAAAGATTCGAAACACTCACAGTTCATGCGCAATCGGGAAATAGGGAGAAGGACTACACCGCGACTCCCGCCACACCAAAACCCTCTGCCCCCCAACGGAACAATTCTAATCGTAAGTTTATCAGGACTATGGGAAAAGACAACCCCTGGGCACCCGAATCATTTGACCCTGGAGGGAGACGTGGCCTTTTATCCCCCAATTCCATGGGCAGAGGCGGGAAGGCAGGCTGCCACAAAGAAAACGCTTTTTCGGCCATTTGCCAGCCCGGCTGGCCGCCTGAATGGGAAAACTTACCTTATAGTGTCAGGGAGAAACTGCGTTGTTTTACTTCAGAGAGCAGTGTGGGTACCCCTTTTATTATTAACTTTTTGGAACACGGCAAGACCTTGTGCAGGTCGCAAGAGTAACAGCTACCCCCAGAGCGGGCAGGGACGAAAGGCGCAGCCACCATTTTGCGAAGCAGCAGACCCCGTGTGAGCCGTCCCAGCCATGCTGCTCCGCCGCAGCTGGGACTCCCGTATGTTGCCGCCATCCTGAACCCTCATTGTTATTGCCAATCCTGCCCACGGACGGAGGCATTCTCTCGTAATTTTGGGCCCTTGTATTGTGAGTTGAAGCTACTTGGGCCGTGGGGAAGCGCAGCCGCCATTTTGCAGCGAACATGTGCGGGCCGCCCCACGCGGCCCCGCCATATTGGGAAGCGGCGAACCACGTGCGAGCTAAGCCGCACTGCTCCCACTGCAGCGAAAGCTCCCATCTCCTATGAGTGTCACAGTCTTGGACCCCTTCAGCTCTGTGACACACGGCCACTGAAAGCGGCAGGCAGCGGGGACGACCAAGCCCGCACCTCAGACGGGGGCTGCACCTGTGCTGCCGGGCCGCGGCTGCGAGCGCGCTGCTGGGGAGGGCGCAGCGCGGGGGGCAACTGACCCCAGAACAACTGCTTGTGCACTTCGCTGGGCGCCGTGCTGAAGTGCAAAGACGGGCCGGCCTGGCGGGGGGGAGACCTGAACACGTACCCCTGCGGGAAAGCTGAAAAAGCTATACAATACTTTACTATTAATCCATAAAATTCATGTTTCTTTCAAATACCATTTTAACTAACAAGTCTGAGTTACAGGGAAATTGTCCCACCTGAAGAAGAAGAAAAAACAGTTTTCACCCAGAAACCTATGAAATTAAGAGAAATCACTATATTCACATACCATTTTGCAGTTAAGAAGACTTCCATCTTACTTTAAACTCTTGAAAGGTATTTGCTTTATCCAAACATTGGTGTCTTTATAAATACAAGCTATTCTTATTAGAAAAGAAGTTTTACCTAGTCAAAGAATCATTTTTTATTCTTACTAAAC
>JACAXG010000770.1:0-27018 GCA_018881555.1 Amblyornis subalaris
AGACCCACACCCAGCTCAGGTACTGCCACGTCTCATCCCCATCAGATTCTGCTTGTTGAAACTTTTCAGTTTGCTTCCTGCAAGGCCCATGACATGGGACAGCGTGTCTGTAGCGAAGGGGGTGCACGTCTCCTCCTATCGCCCAGCTCTGCTGGTGGTAGTGTTTTTGCAGAGGTATAACTGTGCCACCCCTGCCCTAAGTCCCTTGGGTCAGTGTTGGGTTTTTCAGGAAGGGAGGACTAGCTGCTTGCAACAAAGGCCCACGTTGACACTGAACACTTCTTCCTTTGTCTCTCCATAGGTCCGCTTCCTACTACACCCTCTACCCCATTGCCTAACAGTACAACACAGACAACACCAAGACCACCCTCAACAACACCTGGGACGACCTCAGGTACTGCTATTATTGGTACAGTTCGGAGTCATCTTCAAAACCCATAGGGGATCCATGCCGCATTTGCATTTGAGGGCTGTTATTTGCTTTGTTTCAGTCTCCCTCCACATTAAGGCACGCATGGAATCCTCTTCCCCTTCTAAGGGTTTGTGTGGGACAACTGTGCTTCTAGCATTAAGGTGTTTGAGTAGATTGGAACGTCCTTTGCAGTGGTGTGGGGGTGTTGGAGAAGCATGCAACATCCACTTTTGAGGTAGATGCAGGAGCGCAGCTTGTTTTTGCAGTGCACTGTAGGCCTCTGGTGCAGCCTGTGCCCAGGCCAGCTCTCCTCTGGGAGGCTGAAGCACTGGCAATGCCGGCAATCACTGTGTTAGTTCATGTATTACAAGGCCTACAGGCATCATATTAACCACAGGTGCTGCTGTTGTCACCCAGCTAAGCTAGTGGCAAAGCCCTTGAGTGGGAGGGCTCTTCCTGTGATGACACTTCAGTCGCTGTCCTGAGCATGCCTGAGCTGGGTACTTCGGAAAGGTGAAGGAATCAGCTGCCTGTGACAAAACTGCCCTGTTGGTGCACTCCCCTAACTCATTCTCTCTTGTGCTAGGTCCATCCACACCAATACCCACGGTCCCCTTGCCAGGCACCACAACGCAGCCTGTGCACACAACCTCACCAACAAGTCCCACTCCAAGCACAGGTACTGTTGTTTCCCATCTCCTTCTCTTACTGCCTGTTAAAACTTTCCTGTTTTCTGAATCCAGGTTCCATAGTCAAGTCACAGAGTTTTTATACTGGAGGATCAGAGCTTTTCCTTGCCAATTACACTTTTGGAACATTTCTCCACTTCTGGGAGTCTTTCTGACTTCTGACTATATCCATCTTCCACTGGGTGTCTTTTGCCACCATGCCGATATTTTCGTAAGAGTAGACCAGACATCTGATAGTTATTTCACATGCCCTTGATTGTTATGTTCATAAATATATAAATTACTCTTCTGTATGGAAAATTTCTACCTGTTATAGAGGTAGATGTTATTGTCTGTATATTTTAAAATTTAATTTAGTTATCAGATTTTGTTTTTGTTTGGGATATAATCCAATTATATTTTCCTGCAAAAGACTTGTTTAATATTGAGGACATATACTAAAATGATAATTTAGTTTAACTACTTCTTTCCTCCAGTTTTAATCTTTAATGTCTATATGTGTCAGCTTGTTAATTACTAGAGTCATAGCTCACTCAGTCAGTTTAGATATCTTCTGCTTTTTTTGGTAATTGTTAAGTATGTCACTGTTAGACTATTAATACTGTCTTTGTAAGGAGTTAAGATTGACATGTATACATAACCCTAAATGTAGCTATATTTTAACATGGCATTAAAAAGCAAAGAGGTAAAGATCTCTTTTCCTGATTTGTTGTTGTTTTTAAACACCATGAAGCAGCTTCAGGCTCAACTCTGCTAAGAGGTGATAGGAACCTTTTTTTTTCAAAATCAGAATTTTTTATTAGCATTCAAAATCTTACTCAGCTCACACACATAACTGCACACAAAGGATACCTCCATTTGTACATATCCCTGGCTATTTAACTTCAATATTTTTTAACAAGTGTGTAAGGCATATCTTGTGAATGCAATGTTCAATCTGAGTTCCACAAATGGTGTGAGTATAGAACCCCAGACAGCTGACAGTTCAGCGGTCTATTCTGCCTAACCAGCTCTGTAAAGTTTTTGAGTAAATTCTTCCTATTTAGTCAGAAATAGCCTTTCAGATGCGGACGCTAAAAGCTCACTGCTCCACATTATACAATGATGTCTTAATAATGCCTTTTGCTCAACTTTCTTCATCAACCTCTAGCATAGATTTCTAGAGTACACAAGAGTACAAATTCTTTATGGGTCCAAAGATAGAAGGCTGGGTTGGCCTTTGGAGTGCTATTGACTGATGTCATCACCGTTATATCTGAGCAACAAATAGAAAGTAACACAAACAAACTGGGAACCAAGCAACTGCAAAAGTCTGATGAAGACTCAGGGAGACTTTGTCTTTCTTTCTTCACAGGTCGTGCTTCCTGCAGTGCCTCTGGGGATCCACATTATAACACTTTTGACCACAAAGTCCATAATTTCATGGGAAATTGCACTTACACGCTCTCCAAAGTGTGCACTGTCACTGAGAGTCTTCCATATTTTGATGTGTCCACAACAAATGAGCACAGAGGAGCCAACACCAAAGTCTCTTATGTGAAGTCAGTGCACGTGGAAGTCTACGACAATCAGATTTCTCTTCTGAAAAACAAGAAAGTGAATGTAAGAAAATACCTGTTTAAAAGACATATAATTTTTAACTGACATGCACATATTTAAATATTATCTCTGTAGAGTTTATAAAAAAACTTTATCTTCCTATCAGTGACATCTACCCCTTTTAATGAGATCTTCAATGAACTTGCTCAGATTAAAAKTTCTTTAATTAATTCCAGTTCCCTTATGCACAAGATCCTATCTTTCAGTAATCTGTACTAGCTGCTGGTAGTTGTAAGAGTCCCAGAGCCATATACTAACTTTTACAACTTGCTGTACAGGTGAATGGTCGCAGAATGAACCTGCCTGTATTTATTGAAAAGAAGATCAGTATTCAAAGCAGTGGTGGATACGCTCTCTTGGAAACTGACTTTGGACTCTGGGTGAGATATGATGGAAATCATTACGCAGAAGTCTCTGTGCCCTCTGATTACAGTGGTCTGCTCTGTGGCCTCTGTGGTAAGTGGTAGCTGGTGATTACTTCAACATTTTTTCATAGCATGTAGAAATTGCAAGTGTAGTTTGTCTTGTTAGTTTCTGATTATTCTTTGGTTTGGATCATCCGAAGCTTCCTAGTTCAATTATCTCTTCATGAGTTTCTCATACTTTCAATGCAGGAAATCTGCCTAAGAACACAATGGTGCAAATAGCACTGTTTAATTTTCAGTCCAGCATTCTACATGTAGGATCCAAGAAAATGAGAAGAGTCTTTTTTTAGATCAGAAATTTTTTCTTGGATGCCATGTAATCTAGCTACATAGGAACTTATAGAATTCCTGCTTCAAACATCTGAGCAGCAGCTCTTGTCAGTAGTCAAAACACAATTCAGCTCTTATTTTTCCCAGTAGAGATTGATGTTATGTATATATTCTCCCTATTTTGTTTTGATTTATTTTACAGCCTGAAACCTAGCATTTTTTCTACGGGTTTGAACGTCATGTGTCCTATAAATCTCTATTTGCCCTCATAGGTAATTATAATGGTGATCCAAATGATGACAATATAAAGCCCGATGGTGATGCTGCAAGTGGTCCCACTGAACTTGGAGAAAGCTGGCTTGTGCCTGAGAATAGCACTGTGTATGTATAATAATTTAATCACATGACATTTGCTAACCAAACTCTTAAAATCAAGTATCCATACACTCACTGGATTTGTCATCCAGTACCATTCTACACCTTCCAGCTGTCCATTAGAAGTAGGGAGCTGCACTTTTACACAAAGTGGAGGATAAGAGGGTTTGTGTCCTTTAAATCTCATTTTCTAAAGCAGGAGCTTGTTGCTCTCGGGTTCGAATAAACACACGGACACAGCTGTCAGGGTTCTCCAACAGGCAGAGGCCAAAAGGGAGGAAGCAGAGAAGAGGAAGAGAGAGCTGGCCTCTGCCCTCATTTTATTTATATGTTTTCCAAATTCACCGTGGATTGGAGGATGGAAATACCACCTCCTGCTGTCCACTGGTTAGTAATAATGTCTATCCCATAGGTTAGGAATTCATAACAATCCTTGCTGTTAGGTCAACAATTCATGTTTACACAAAAGTGCGTGAGAAACTATTTCGCTGAACCAAAAACACTGCACATCTGAAGAACTGCAAAATGCAGGGCCACAGGAGCTGTCTGTTGAGTGTGAGGGAGGATGGTACTTCAGTGCAGTTCCCTGATTGGAAACCATAACTGTTTGGATCTCACAGCTCTTTTTCTCAGCTAAGAATAAGCCTTTGAATAGCCCAGAAGGGATCAAAAAAGGAGTCCATTCAGGAAGAGGGCTGACATCAGCTTTTCAAAGAAGCTGGATAAAGTCTTGTGACTGAAATAAAATGTACTCTTTTGTGCAGGGTTGTCATGTATTAATTTTCCACTGAAAATCTGATAGTAAGAGATGTGAAACACAGGTTTTATTTGCTTGCTTTCCCCAGATGCTCCACTGGTGGGACAGAAGAGCAATGTGATCCTGTGTTGGAGAGTGAAGCAAAGAAAAACACAGCATGTGGCATGATCACAGACCCAACAGGTAGTATGTTGGTAGATCTCTGTGAGCTATGTGATCTAGCATGGTCTAGCTTGTTTTGTCCCTTCTTTACAGTCTCTTTTTCTGAGCTCATATTGGAAGCATATAAAACCTCCAGTGCGAATGGCCAATGTAAAACCCATAGGTGCCTGGTCAGGATATGTCATCTGTTCAGACAGTGCCAATGTGTCCATGAAGATTATCTGAGAATGTGTGCAGGGAGCCATAGCTGCTCTTTGTGTTATTGTGACTTGCACTCTGCTTGCTTAAAGAAATAGTTCAGAGGGCACTGTCAGTGTGTGTATTACAGATACTTTATCTGAAATTCTGTATATGTTCCCTGCATTGGACAGCCCCTGTAGTTGTCTAGAATTAGTGGTTTGCCTAGGCAGGAACACTTAATTTATGTAAGCTATGTTGTATCAATCATGCAAAAAGAAGAAAACCTGATCCAGGAAGCCCGTTCTCATACTGTGCATTGTGAATCCATTTCAAGTGCTGGTTTAAGTTACTTAACAAATTAGTGTGGAACACTCACAATGCGTTTGCTGTGACAGAAAATACATGGTGATCATAGTCTTAACATTACAGTGGTTTTTTTCTATCCTTCTATATATCTTTCTTGATTTACACAGGAATCTTCAAGGACTGTCACACCAAAGTGCCTCCAGAGAATTTCTTTGAAAATTGTGTTTATGACATGTGTTTCACTGGGGGACAGGCAATATCCTTATGCTACGGACTGCAGGCCTATGCTGAGTCGTGTGTCAATGCTGGGATATGCATAGAGTGGAGGAATGCTACTCTTTGCCGTGAGTGTTGTGATATAAATATCTATTCTGGATTTTAACTTCCTTGTCCTCTACCCTTTCCATGCATGTTCATTTTATGTAATGTTCTGAATATAGTCTATCTTTTAAAATGTCTTGAGCCTGCTTCAGATTCAGTACCATTCCAGTATTTGTATAAATCGCTAATTTTCAAGAACATTTGGATACATGCAGGTTAAATCCTTAAAGTTTAAAGTATTTATAATTTGGTATTAGTTTCTTGGAAAAGTCTGATTACATTCAGCTGTGTCTTATGTGAGCTTCTGTATTGGAGAAATAAGTTTCTTTGCTTCAGTGAAAGTCTACCATCCTCAATGTCACTGGAGCTGGTAGTCCTCCATTAAAAAAAAGCTTATCAATGGCTCTTGGTTAAAAAGCTAATAAGAGACCTTGAAAAGCAACTGCTTCTAGGAAGTGCTCTATTTCTCTCTAAAGCAAAGAAATCGAGTATTATCAGTTATCTCTCAATTAATTCTCTTCAGAACGACCTTATGGTAAATTTAATATAATGAACCCATATTTCTCAGAATAAGGCTTCCCGGGGATTCCACTCATGTTGATTTTAAGCAACACTGGACAGTTTTCTGCTTGCCGGACATACAGTCATAAAATCGTAGAATCATAGAATGGTTTGGGTTGGAAGGGACTTTGAATATCATATAGTTCCAACCCTCCTGCCACGGGCAGGGATGCTTTCCATTAAAAGAGGTTGCTCAAAGACCCATCCAACCTGGCCTTGAATAATTCCAGGGATGGGGCATCCACAATTCTCTGGGCAGCATCTTCCACAAACTATACCCTTGGAGAGAAAAAAAAGAAGTCCTCTAAAGGTCAACCATACTTAAATAAACCATAATTGTTCTCTATGGTTTTTTGTCTCACACTAGTTTTTATTATACCAGTTACCACTGCATTACCTTCTGCAGAGATGCACCTTTTTTCTTTTTCTTTTTTTTTCTTTTTTTTCCTGTGACCAACAATTGGCTCTGCAGTTAAAGTAAACCGTAAAAAAAAATCGATAGGTTCTAGGAGCTGATCAGTTTGGAAAAAGAATTAAACGTGATACAGAAATAAACATGATAAAGCACCCAATAAGTCAGCTATGGGAGGACAGAGCACCGAGAATTCATACATAAAAAGAAGACAGAGCAAGAAATGAGCTTCTAAGCCCCCAATTCGGATTGAAGCTGTGCACATCTAGATGCCATAGTCTGAGGTCATAGCCCAGGACCTCAATGTCTATGGGTTGATTATGGTGATAGAGAAGATTCAGTAACATTAGAATGTTTGACTTTCAAGTTCTCTCTCCATCAGTGATTCAAATAAAAACTCAATTAAAATCCTGACCAAGAGAAGGTAGTCTGGCTAGATGACTGGAGATGTTGGCTGTAAATTGTCTGACAGGACTAAGAGATCCTGTTGTAGGGACAGAAGTAAATGAGAAACATATATAGTGATTTATCACAGAATCCAGCCAAAAACATTTTTTCTGTTTCTTTAGATGACAGAAATGGACAAATGCTTCAGGATTTCTGTAAAATGTAATGCTGTCCCTGGGGACCACGCTTTGAGCAATAGAAGCCCAATTCTACCATGAGCAGGAGGGGTGTGAAAGTGTATTTGCCTCAAGTGAAAGACAGAGTGTGATTTTTAGTTCTATTTTGGAATATATGGCAGATGTTCAAATAGTAGCTACAGTAATGGGGACATATCAGCTGGTATGGCAAAAGATTCTTCTATTCCCTTAATTGGGTCACTTTATGCCTTTAAATCAGCAGAAAAAGTTTTACTGAACCACACACAATTAGTCATGTGTGATCACATCAGGCATACCCCCAACACGAGCCTGCAATATTTGACTTTGTTGTGAGGTAAAGCACAAGGGTGGCCCACGTGTCTTGCCCACCTCTATCAAAAGCCACCCGTCTCCCTTGGCAAGAGAATCCTTTGTACTCAGCACTCTCCTGTCAGACCTTCTAACAGCCATTTTATATATTTTCAGGAGCAAACAGTGAAAGCATTAGGAAAACTTTCATTATGATTTTGCCCTTGTGAGTGATTTTATTTTTTCTCTTTATCTAGCAATGTCCTGTCCTGGAGGCAGCATCTACCAGAGCTGTGGTACTAGGTGTCCTTCTACCTGTTTGAACATCCCAGCAGTTGATTCCTGCAGTTCTGTACCAGTGGAAGGTTGCTTCTGTAAGGAAGGCTATGTTTTGAGTGGAGACAAATGTGTGCCGGAAAGCAACTGTGGTTGTGTTGATGAAAAAAACCAGTATCACCAGGCAAGTTACCCCAGACATTTTAAAAAAAAAAGGAAAAAAAAACCAAGAGGGGATCTCATTCTTTATCACTGTGAGAGAAAAAACCATGTTAATAACACTGCACAATTCATATTTACAGCATTAATAATTTCAAAATAGACTTACTTTGCCAGCTTTCTCAGTCCATAAGCTGTATGTCTACAACTGCCCAAATGCTCATATATCCTGCACATTCAAATACTAATAATTTGATTTTCCCTTACAGTTTTACCTTCCTATTTATCTTATAAGATACACTTTACACTCTTTTTTCCCCTTAGCTGAACGAAAGCTGGTTCACCAGTTATCCCTGCACTGAGCGCTGCACCTGTGAGTCCAATAACACCATTGAGTGCACATCCTGGGAGTGTGGAGTCCAAGAAGAATGCAGTATTCAGGATGGTGTGCTGGGCTGTCATTCCAATGGTAAGTCCTGCCTGAAAATCCTCCTGATGTCAATTCCTTAATTAGATCCTCTTCTCCATCTAGCTTTATTATAAATATCTTTTCATATGTGATAGTGAAGAAGTCCCAAGTGACTGCCGCCAGAGCTAAGAGATGAAAATACATGATGTTCTGTCTTGTAAGCACAGATGCCCTTCTGTTGTAGTGGATATCAGCAAAAATCAGTGCTGCTCAAAAGTTTGCAAGGTTGCTTGGATTCTATTTGTCCTGATAATGAAAACTCAAGTCCCACATCACCAGTGCTGCAAGCCTTAAATTTCATTATATTTCTGTGGGTCTGGGTTATGACAAGTGCACTATGTATTGATGTCTATAGATACAATTTCATTTGATTTTATATTTACATCTATATTTATACAGATAATTATGTATTTTTATATAGAGAAGTAGAAAAGCTCTGTATTACTCTCAACTACCATGAATCATAGCTACCACATCATATAGAAATATATACAGAAGTTCATTTGCTGCCAAGTTGTCATTTTGTATGTAATTTGCAAATTGAATCTAGGAGATGCTTTCTGGAAATTTCTTATTTCCAAATAAATGTCATTGGCATGAACCTGAGATGCTTCTGTACAAGTTTGTCCACATAATGATGATCAGGATGAGGTTGCTACACTAATGCAAACTGCTTTGGTCAGCTGAGTCCATGGTGAAATCCAATACAAAATTCTTAGATCCTTTTTTTTTCATCTTCAGGTCAAGCAACATGTCAAGTGGTAGGAGATCCCCATTACTTCACGTTTGATGGAATGAAGTACACTTTCGTGGGAACCTGCACCTACACTTTGGTTGAGGTTGTCAGCAGTGCCATCAATGTCATTCCTATAACCATACTTGGCAAGAATGAAGACAGAGGACTGAGAGGGGCCACATACCTGAGAGAAGTCTATATAGATGTGTATGGTGTACGAATCACCCTTCAGAAAAACCAAGGACTCCTGGTAGGTGGTGGTGCTCTTTTTTCTAGCAAGAAGTATCTTAGCTCACTTACAGTAGTTGTAGGAAAAAGGATCTTCATGGATCCTAAGGAATACGTACACATATGCTTAATAATTTTGGGCACCTCACTCCATTAAGTGGATATCATGAGGAAATACAATTTTGCACTAGTTCCCAAGGTTTCTGGTTTGGGTTTACTGTTTTATTGTCCATAATTTGGAGATGGAGCCCAGGGCCTCCATCCTGGAGAATTGCTGCCTGAATTAAAATATGGGACTCCCCACTTCAACATCTTTTATCAGCCCAATGACCTATAGCCAGCAAGGCGTACTCTATCAGTTTAGAATAACATGGGGAGCCATGGCAGTACTGGAGCCAGGCAATCTACCCTACAGGTGAGTAAGAGCTTGCTCACCACCAGGGATCTTTCCAGTTCCCTGTTAAAGGCACAGGATATGAGTCCTGCCCAGCTCTCCTCAGCTAAAAGGCTGATTCCTGCCACCCATAGTTGGAATATGAATGGTGGAAGTGTAAAGAGCTGAAACTGTCACAGAGAAATATTCAGCACTGCTAGGAACATAGACTGTGAGCAGCAAAGCTTTCATGGAAGAATGTCCATACTGACAAATGACACATCTCTCCAGCTGAACAATGAGAGAGTCTACACTCCAGTGCAGAACCGACTGCAAGGTGTGTCCATCGGAAATGTTGGCAGATTTATAGTAGTGGAAACTGACTTTGGTGTGATAGTGAAATACGACGGCAATCACCATCTGGAAATCACCCTCCCACGCTCTTATTTCTCACAGGTAAGATTTAGTGTGCAAACATCTGGAGTTGTTTCAAAAGCACTGCTTTGTGCATTTACTTCTAGTTCCTTTTATTCCTGTGGTTTGCTATTGCATCTTTCTTTGTAGCTGTATTGTAACACATGCAATTTTTTTCCTTTCCATTTTTTTCTCTTCACAACAATTTCTTTGTGTTCCAGGGGGGTAGTTAAAGAAAATTACCTGTCATGGGGAATATATCTAACGTAGAGAAATGAAGAGCTTGAAGCCTTAGGGAATCACAGATTTACTGCAATTTCGGTTTTGTTTCTCCATGGGTGCAGTCAGAATGTCCGAAATGTCCGGCACGGGACTGGTTGTTGGTGGTGATTTGGTCACATTATTTCATAGGCAATGAATAAGAAGTTATTGGGGAAGTTGATGCAAACAGGTCATGTTTAGAATATGGTTCTTCTTCATCTGCAGGTGCATGGCATGTGTGGCAATTTCAATGGTAATCATGAAGATGATCTGTCCTTGACCAATGGTACAGTCGTCAGTGCCCCACAGTTTGGAAATAGCTGGGAAGTGGAGAAAGACAGTGATACGGGGTAAATGCTAAATAATTTTCATACCTTCCATCTTGCTTCAGGAAACAGTGAATTGTTTTCAATTGTTTTGACTGTCTTCTACTTAGTAACATATAAGCAGTGTATGCAAGACTTTTCTCTTCTTGAATTTGAAGCTCAAAAAACAGCCATCCCCACAGGAAACCACTGCACAGGCCAAAGGGAAACCACAGCTGTTCTATGGATCTATGTACACACCTGGGGAATGAGCCTTTGGGGCAGTCCACAGTGTGGACTCTGTTTATTTTACACTGATAACACCCAGAGCAGGATGATGCTGCTGGGGAATGGTGAGGGCCAGCTGCTCGCTAGCAGACAGGGAGCCATATGTGACAACACAGCTGAGAAAACAGTGGCCTCACCAGCCAGGGTCCATGCCACTCTACCTGAGCGAGGCAAGCAGGGAAGCCCCACAGACAGAAGCTGAGGTCAGCCTGGCTCAGTCCAGGTCACCAGAGAAATTCGCAGTGATGAGACAGATCCAAGGTCAAGCTATGAAGTCAATCCTCTAGTCAGAGTAAAGTTCAATGAGAGTAATGAGTGTCAGACACAGCATGGTGGTTGTCAGGCTTCTGCCCAGTCTTACATTCATAGACAGAAGGAAGTCTGCAGTCTCCAGACTTTTCTATCTTCCAGTAAAAAGAAACTTTTCCATTTCAGTCAGTCATATATATGCCTTTGAAACTTAGATGCTTGTGTCTGTGCTTTCTTGCAGTTGTTTGCCAGACTTAAGAGAAGATGATGATCCTCCTTGCACTGCTGAGAATAAACAAGTCATTGAAAACCAGTGCAATGTTCTAAAATCAGATAAATTCAAAGTATGCCACAGTCTAGTCAACCCTGATGACTTCATAGAGATCTGCATCTATGATATGTGCCAGTATGATGGTATGAAGTCTGCTCTCTGCAACATAGTTGAAGTCTATGTGGACACCTGCAAGAATCATGGAATTACCATTAAATGGAGGAATAGTACATTCTGTCGTAAGTACACAAGCAAGTGAACAAACTGAAACCTGAATGACTGATTGCATGAAAAAAATCAGCAGAATTAGGTGAACAAGTTATGTGAAAGAAAATTAGACCCAAATTCTCACAAAATGCAATTCTACTACCACAATTCCATTGCTGCACTGAACTGTGTTCACGTTCAGAAAAACACAGAGATAACTCAAAACTAGACAAGTTAATGTGGAGTTAGAATGGGTTTAGTAGCCAAACAAATGCCATGAGATATTGCAGTGAGCCAAAAATGGAGAAATAATACAACCAGAAGACTAAAAGGAAGTTGGATACTGTGTTAGGACAGAGGGCTCCATGCCACTCCCTGTGATTTGAATGAAAACTCTCAATTTGCCCAATCGTTTATTTACGGACCCTATTCTCAGATTAATTTCCAGAGCATGTGCCTCACTTCACCAATTCAACAAAGCTACAAACAAATTGTGTAAAAATCAGTAAAGATCATGCAGTGTGGTTTTATTTGTGTTTTTTTTATAATTTATTATTATATTGTGGGGTTATCACATAATGTTGTGGAGGACAAAACAGTTAAATGGTTAAAAACCAAGTCAGATGAAGGTTTAATAGATCCATCAGAACTCCCTAACTGCCTCCTTGCCATGAGTGGAGGAAAATACTGGGCTAACAAACTTTTTGTCATGTTATACTGTTTCTTGAACTGTCCCCTTATGTACCTCTAGTCATTGGCAGAAATAGGATCTAGAGCTAGCTGAATTTGCAGTCCGACAATGCATATCTCCTGATCTTGCCTGTCTGTAGTTAAGCTAAATTTACACCTGGTTTGCATCAATGGAGGGTTGAACATTCTAAGGAATTTGCCTTTAAGATTGTAGTTTTTAGCAGTGCCCAAAGAGGCATTTGCAGCTGAACTGGAATATTGAATCTGGATGATCTAGTGGCGGGTGCTACCAGTTCAGATACACCTGTAATAAAACTGGATCAGCAGCTCCAGAGAGCATTCTTTGTTTTGTTTTTTTGTTGTTGTTTCATGGTTTTTAAAGTAAAATATAAAAATAAAAAGTGGTTGATGATCAAAATCAGCTACTAAAAGGCAGTTCTGTACTACCATTTCATAGGCCAAGGTAGCTTTCAGTGTTTGCAGTGCTCTTAGCAAATGYATTTAATAATCCCGGTTCTGTTCTCCCACACAGCATTGCCCTGCCCATCCCGGAGCCACTACAAAGACTGTGTCTCTGCCTGCCCATCAACATGCAGTGACATTTTTGCCTCTTCCCTTTGTGAAAAAACAGAAGAGTGCACAGAGGGCTGTGAATGTGATGACAATTATGTGCTCAGTAATGGCAACTGTGTACCTCTGAGCAGTTGTGGCTGCAGGGATGATGACAACAATTACTACAGCGTAAGTAGTTTGTGGAGCAAATCTCTGACTTCAAAACTTGTAGAAAATTGGTCTCCTGTCTGTCTTAACATGAGAGACAGAGAGATATCAAACTCTTCAGGGTCCACCTCTTAAATACCTTTCATCTGATTAGTAAAAATTGCAGGCTGGGGTATCAGGAGATGCAGAAACTTGCCTGGTATTGCACGCTTGAGGCCAAAACTGAGGCATATTTGAAAACAGTCAATTGATCAGAGTTACTCAGGCAGCCTTAATCCTGTTTTGTGTTCAAATTCTCATGCTGAAGACAGTAAGATAAAGGAACTGAGAACCCCTCTCCCAGGCTCTTGTTGAGACCATGCTTAGATCGAGCAGTTGTGGAACTGCCAACTGAACAAGGTTTCACCTTGCCAGTCCCCACACCCTTGGCTATTGAACTTCTATTGCAATGCAAAGCTGAGCACCTTGATAACATATTATTGACTCATGTCCAGGCTGGGGAAACATGGATAACTCCACATTGCAGCAAAAGATGCCAGTGCCAGCAGAACGGTGTCATCAGTTGTAAGAGCTATAGCTGTGATTCTAGAGAAACCTGCATTGTCAAAGATGGAAAACACAAGTGCAATCCAACAGGTATGTGCAAGCAGGTCTTCACTTGGGATTCACTTGAGGGCTGGAAAAGGAGGGAGGGTGTGGGTGTCCATTCTTTCTTCCATGGTAATTCCAGTCTTTCATGGGGAAAGAACGCAACTCTGACTGTGTTGTTGACAACACATTGTCAAATACAAAAAGGCCTCAGTTCTCATAACAGAAGGTTTCAGTTCCATACAGAGCATTTGTAGAAGGAAAYGGGTATCTGGGTATACTTATGTCTAGAAATCTGACAGTTCAGTCTGACTAGTTTAAATCAAATTTAAAAAAAAAAATTCACTGCATCTGCCAAAAGCAGAATTCAGTTTGTGAATCCTATCACAATGACCCTGTATTTTCCATTGCATGATGGCTTGAGAACAGAAAAAAACCTCAAAAACCAATAAACAAAACCAGGACAGAGCAGATCTGAACAGATGTGTGATTGGCCAGTCAGAGAACTTTGGTGCTTTTCATTCAACATTTGTGTTGGCTAGGCAAAGTTAATCCCATATTCTCTATGTAGGTTGGGTTGATTAGGAGAGAGCTTGTTGCATAGTGTCCCTACACTTCAATTTTGAAGAACAGCATGGCATCAGTCCTACTGTATTGAGGATCAGTACAAAAGCATAAGGCAAATGTCCCCCTGCTACATTTTGGCAAAATATCAGAGCAGAGGCACCCCAGCAGTTTCAAGGATAGCCTTGCTTCTGGCACAATGGTTTATTCTGTGCTCAGTGGCCAAGGAGAATACATAGATGATAGTCACCGCATCTGATTGTTAGGTCTGGTGAACCCAATGATCAATTTAGTAACCTCAGAGGAAATCAGTGACAGCACTGAGCCAGCCAAAATTAAACACTGCTTTTCAATTTTGTAGCAACACATGGCAGAGGTTTATGAAAACAACATCTCTTAAGAGCCCACTTCAAGCCATGCTTGTGGCAGAGTCATTCCTCTGCAGAGGGCCAATGTGCACAACTTGGTCTCTATGAATTCTATACACCCTAATGTTCTGGTTCAGCTCAGTTGGCTCACACTGGTTCTCAGCAGATGAATGAGTTTCTCTGTCCATTTCTCCATTTGAGTGTCCATTCGCTAGAGTGATGCCTGAG
Source organism: Amblyornis subalaris (assembly GCA_018881555.1). NCBI lineage: Eukaryota > Metazoa > Chordata > Aves > Passeriformes > Ptilonorhynchidae > Amblyornis > Amblyornis subalaris. Next base: position 14,757 of record JACAXG010000770.1, read on the forward strand.
CACACAACTTTCAGACCCGCGTGCTAGCAGCAATCATTTCTATCTAACATTTTGAAGCAATCATGCATGGGATCTGGCACATGCACATTTAGACTGGAGAGTACTGAAGCTCTTCCCTTTTAGGTTTTGGGAGATGCCAGGTCATTGGCGACCCACACTACAGCACCTTCGACGGGCTGGTGCACCACTTTCAAGGGAAATACACCTATATTCTGGCTCAGACCATCCCCGACCTACCTGATACTCTGACACAGTTCAGCATTGAAGGCATGAACTATCCTTTACTTGGAAGCCGACACATTACTCACCTGAAAGAGATTCTCATCAACGTTTACAACCACACAGTGCGATTCAGGCAGAACAAGCAGGTTCTGGTAAGTCTCTCCCTGAGTGCAGAGCACGGAGAAAGGCCCTCCCTTGGAGTAAAACACCTTTGAGTAATGAAAGTTTGTTTTGAAGAATTAAAGTATTAAAGCTAACTGTATTATTACAGCAGTGCTATGAGGCAAACACAAATGAGGTTTTCAGTTGTGTGGAGTCTCTTTTCTCCATAGCTACGAAAGATACAATTCTACTTCACACAAATAAATTAATAAATAGAGTTTTAGGAATGAAACAACAAATATCCCAAGGCTTACAATAAAGCCACACAAACTTTTACCAGTGGTAGGGAAAAGTGTGATTTATGCTAGGACAATTTAATTTCCTTCCTCTTTATTGGCGTGTAAGAGTGTATATCGCTCATATATACATTTTTAGCTCAATAATAGAAATTTCTTAGGATGATATAAAAGTACTGTGTCCAGATCACTTTCCCCAATACATGATTTTGTTAACTTTGAAAAGTTAAATACTGAGGTTTTTACTAGTTAAATTATCTGATATGTTTATCATAGAAACAGAGAAGTGTTGGATTGTCGCATTGACCTGCACTGAAACCAGATTTTAATTTGGCCAACATACAATGAATTTTAATTTATTCTTTCTCTGTTAGTTGGATGGTGTGAGGGTGAGACCTCCTCTTCGACCTCATGAAGGTATTCGTATCTATCAGAGGACAACAAGAATTTCCCTGGAGACAGATTTTGGCTTATACTTGAGCTTTGATGGCAATCAAAATGCAGGTAAATGATACTAAAAATCTGTGCAGAAATATTTATTTACTGTCCCAAAAATTTTTCTCATTCCAAAGGAGGTCTAAACCCAAGGCAAAATTTGAAACCTTCACCCTTTGAGCTTTGTGATCCTTCATGATATGAAATACCAGAAAATTACAACAAAAAGTGTTTCCTGGGAACCAAAAAAAAGCATAAAACTGGCATTTCTCTATCTGGATCCCCCTGAATTTAGGAGAAATGAGATGTAGAGTCAGGCTGTTATACTTTTTTTCATGTTAAGGCCTGAATGATAAAATCAAAAGCAAATCACTTAAAATTGATGATCGGTATGATGGGGTGAAGTCTGTCCCTTTGCCAGTCACAAGAGTCATAAGACTGAGATCCTCAAGCTATGTACTAGAAGTKTATCATTTTACACGATTCCTCTCAAGCCTACTCCAGAAAATCCCCTTCTTCATTGTTTGTCAGGACTTTTACATGGCATATACACAAGTCACTCATGCAAGCTGGACACACATTACCTCCTCTGTTCAAAGCAGAGTTATTACTGATTTACAACAGCATATAGCTATATTATTTCTGAGTGTAAGGTGAAAGTCCCAGGCTATTTATTTACATGGCCATGTAAATGGCCATGTAAATTACATGGCCATAACCCTAAAATTCCAACTGCAGAAAGTCTGTCTATAAGAATTCTGTTTCTCAGTGATCAAGTGGACTGTAAGTGACAGGCAAAAGGTGGGTGATGCACTCAGTTTGTTGCAAAGCAGTAGGCAGCATGCACTAAGAGCACCCAGGCAGTGATTTCATGCTATACAGAAACATATAACACATTACTGCAAGAAATTTCTTTTCTCATGATCCATGTTGCAGAGCACAGAAACAGTTCTGTGAGTACATGTATGAACAGGTATGTTCAGGGCTCTGCTCATATGCTATGTATTGTCACATTACCACCTTCAATGGGAATCATAAAATGTGGCACTTGGCATAGTTTTCTGCCTGTTCCATACACTCAGTGGCAACAATTTCTGTGTAATGACTGTTTTTCCTTCTGACTTTCCCTAGATATAAAGCTGGCCACCACCTACAGAAGCAGAGTGGAAGGCTTGTGTGGTGATTTTGATGGGAGATACAGAAATGACTTCACAAATCCAGATGGTGTTTGGGTGAGGAACGTGAATGTATTTGGTGAAAGCTGGAAAGTTCCTCTGCAAAGAAGCTCTCGTCTCAGGTATTTGATTTTCTACTTAATAACCACAGCAAGCACTGCCACTAGAAGTGGTTGAATTAAGCCATAACCTCTAGGAATAACTACACTGTCTTATTTCTGGTTTTTCTTCTTCCTTTTGTTTGTGTGTGGGGACTTTTCCTGCTCATCACTAGGGGGAACTATCAGTGCCCTTCTATCTGGCCAAAAGAGGCCTGAACTGTCACTGCATTACTCCAGTTCAGTATCTCTCTTTGAGATACTTTACAACTGTTAGGGCACAGGAATGAATATCATCTTTGCCAACCTCGTGGTTCCAGGCAAAGACAAATACATGTTGTGCTGGATGGGAGTGAGTGCAAATCCAGATTCAATATCAGTCTTTCCCCTGGAACATGATGGTAGCTTTGAAATCCATCAACACAAATTCCCAATTCCTCCCAGACAAGGTTCTTGAAGAGTCTGATTTCCTTACTTTCATGGCTACCTATTTTTTTTCTGCTGGTACACAAAAAGTTAGGACATTCTTTTGTCTATACATGCACATATTTGTGGTCAGGCAAACTCTTTGCTAATTAGTCCATACACAACATTGAAAAAGGTTTTCCCCTCCTTCCTGCCTTCCTGCCTTTCTGCCTTCTTGCCTGCTTTCCTGCCTTCCTGCCTGCCTGCTTTCCTACCTGCCTGCCTTCCTTCCTTCCTTCCTTCCTTCCTTCCTTCCTTCCTTCCTGCCTCCCTCCTTCCCTCCCTTTTCTCCCTTCCCTCCCTCTCTCCCTCCCACCCACCCTTTGGAAGTTGCTTAGCCACTAACACATTGCTTTTTCAGCAAGCAAATGAAATTGTATTAGCTGTCAGGATATAATTTGGCTGCAAAAATCTGCCAGAATAGCAGAAAACAGTATGAGGGGTAGTGTTGAGGATAAAGGGGCTGTGGAGGCTGGGCCCACAGGAGAATTCTGGCATTTCAGGCACACAGCCACTTGGTCAGTGAAAGTGAGCATATGTCCAAGAAACAGGGCTTTATTCCAGCTGCATCCTTCTGACTAACATTCAAGTTTTGTTGAATAGACTGGATGAAGGAGGCAACAGATGAAACCTGTATCATGCAGACTTTCCAAAGAGATCACTATAGATATCCAGTTGAATTAATATCCATAAATCTCTGAGATGGTAGGAAGTGTTCCAGCACATCTTTGATTTGCTGTCTCTACCTCCTTCCCATTCAGGATAAAACATGAGAGAGAAATAAGCTCACATTTACACCACAAGGCAGAAGTATTCTTGCAGGGTTACTTAGAGATTAGTACCATGAATGCTGGATGTGGCCCCATTCCTCTTAGTGAAGAGTGGTATAGGCAGGGTTGAGAGTCTGCAGAGCTGGGTAGGACTGATGATTTCATAATGATTTCATTTACAGACGAGATGTCAACTCAGAAAATGAGTCTGAGGAGGAACCAGATCCAGGGCTTTTCCAAGGTTGCAATGAAAATCAGCTGGAGCAGCAAAACGCAACTTCAAGATGTCAAGTCCTGACTGACCTGAATGGTCCTTTCGCAAAGTGTCATTCTACAGTCCAACCAGATTTCTATTTCACGTAAGTGTCTATTGCAGACAGTTGTTCTCCCCATTTGCAAAATCATTTTGGCAATAGTTTCTGACAAGAACTGTCTTCCAGTTATCTGCAGTATCCAGGGTATTAATAGGAGCTGAGGATAATAAGTGTCTTTGGAGAATTGGACCCAGTGATTCCATTATTGATATATTTACATCCCCTTATTTATTTTTAAATAGTTGTGATTCTCTTTCTTTCATCTATTCAGAGTTTCACTTCTCTGTTAGCTCTAGAAAGCAGCTTTCCTCTTTTCCCACATAGATAAAGCAGCAGTGTTAAGCATTATCCCTGTAGCCTGGGATTTCCAGCGTGCTTACAGTTCTCATCCACATTCAATGAGAATTTAGCATCTGGCTCTATTGGGTAGCAGTTCTAGCTTCATAAAATCTGTATTGTGCCATAGCCAAATGCTGAAGCTGTCAGTGACATTTCTTGAATTTTTTATGGAGAAGTACAAAAAACAGATTAGTGAAGAGTAACTAACCTGGTATCTTCAAGAAAGTTCCCTCTGCTGTGTTTCAAGGTTGCTCTGCCTCCTACATATACAATTCCTACATACTTAATTCTTAGCTGTATTCATTCCCACATTCATCATTCATCCATCATCAGTCACAAATTTGCCAAGTAGCTGCCAGGTTTTTTTAGTTACATAGTTGTGCCTAATGTTTAAAGACAGATAATGACCMCCCCAAAGTCCCTCTTACCTGTGAGAAGAATGTTACAGTATCTTAAGCCAAATAAAGTGGACCACTGGCTTCAATGCACGCATATATATATCCTGATTTTTAACATAAGCCTACTTTTCTCCTCACTCTAGAGTTTGGTTGGGCAGCCTGTTCTACCTGCTTAGTGGTACCCTGATTTTTCTGAGGTGCTGCACATTTGCAGATTCCATTCATCTTGGATCTCAATGCCTCTAAAAATCAGGCCATGGATAGTCACATGATGAGCAAAGCTGAGAAGGTAGCACTGGCAAACAAACACTGGATAAAACAGAATTCTGTGTCAACATTCAAGGCACATGGACATGGGGAGGGTACTAATGCATTGAAAGAAGTGTGTAGTTCAGCTGTAAGACTTGGCAGCACTAAAAAGTGCTCTAGAAGCAAGATGTAGCCTGAAACAGAAGCAGATAGCAAAGAAGAACTTCCTGTGTTAAGTCGGGTAACTGCTTATTGCTTGTTCCAAGGAAGGTTTAGATTGCATATGAGTAAAATTTTCAATTTGGGGACACGGTTTAGTGGTGGACCTGGCAGTGTTAGGTTAAAGGTCGGACTCGATGATCTTAGAGGTCTTTTCCAGCTTTAATGACCCTATGATTCTGTATGGACATCTCACATATTAGCAGCAGCTGCACAACAAATGAGCCGACCTTCTCAATCACATGCTTGGGGTGTCTTTTATTCCTCTGTTTCCTGTCTGCAGGATACTGGAAAACAAAACTAACTCAGAGTCAGGCAGAAAAGCAGATGAAAACACAATTACAAATGCACTGGGAATTAATGTTTTCTCATGTTGCACATAGGAGCTGCCTGTTCGATATGTGTGTGGAAGGAGATGAGGTTACTACCTTGTGTCGCAGTCTGGAGGAATACGTGCTGGCTTGTCAGCAGCAAGGAGTCAGTATGGATGGCTGGAGGCAACAGACTGACTGTGGTAAGCACAGGAAGAAACAGAAAGTAGGGATTCTCCCTACAGGACTCTCAAAATCTGAAGTTTAAGCCTTTTCCTATATCAACTCTTCTCGGGGAATAAAAACATGCTGATTCACACTTCACTCACTCTTCACAGTTAAGCACACTTGCTTTTCTGGTCTCTCTTCTGTGTCCTATGCTGACTTTTGCACTTAAACCCTTGCTTAGAAAGATGCTTAGGAAATTAGAGCTGTCAGAAGTCATCAGAAGTTTTGTGAGAGAAAAATTGTCCCCATTCCCAACGGGAAAAAGGTTTAAATTTTGGAGACCATCACAAGATCCAAATCTGAAGGAAAAAACAACCTACAATCTACAATCTACAATCTTTTCAAATCTACAAAATATACTAATTATCTTTTTTGGCTGTGAAATTTCAAGATAAAAAATGATTCAATGAAAAACTCAAAAATTTTGAGACTAAAAAATGCTGAAATAAAACTTACAATCATCTCAAACATTTTTTTCCAAATTTTTTTTGGAAGTTTGGAGATTCACCAAACCATACTTTCCCTGTGTCTGCTATGGTTAGATGACTTTGTATTTCTGCTGAAACACAGTTCCCAAAGTGGTGGAAAAGATCTGGCACTTGCAGGGATGGCAACCCTGAATGTGTGAGAAGTTGTTTTGAGATCAGTGTACATCAGGAATGAGAGCACAGTATACAAATAACTCTGATGATGCATTTCCTGACTTTGGAGTGCTTTACTTACAACTTCAGTACTATTATGTATGTATACCAATCGCTGTGATTGTGTGTTCATCATATTGCCTCCTACAAAACGATACTGCCCTCTGGATCCAAAAGGGAATTCTGTAGGGAAGTAATGCTCAGCAGCCTGGTATAACTGAATTCTGCATATTTCTACAGGTATATCATGTCCTGCCAACAGCAACTACAGCTCATGCATGTCTGCATGCCCAGCATCCTGCAACGACCTGACCAGCCCCTCTGAGTGTGAATCCCCCTGTGTTGAAGGCTGTGAATGTCTCCCTGGTTATGTTCTTAGTGGTTTTGACTGTGTGCCTTACAAACAGTGTGGCTGCACGTACCTTAACAAATACTATGAGGTACAGTTTCTTTGTGGGTCAGAGAAAGCACTAAACAGTATCTTCTCCTGTTAGTTATTTTGACAATCTCCTCATAATCCTCAGCATGTAATTTTGCATTAGAAACATTAGAAACAAAGAGCAATTGTTTAATAAAATTCTGGTTTCTGGAGAAAGGGAAGAGAGATCAAGATCTCTTGCTCTCCCTCTGAAACTCTGCCTGCCACTCCAAGGCAGGCACTTGGAGAAAGTATGTTATTACACTCCAACTCCATGTTAATTCTTCACCTTTATTACACTAAATAATAGCCTCATAGGCTCTAAAGTTTACAACACACCAGTTACAGAAAAATCCTATGGGTCACTGTGGCCCCGTTCCTCTCAGTGAAGAGTGGTATAGGCTGGGTTGAGAATCTGTAGAGTTGGGTAGGACATGAAAAGAGCCCTGAGCAAAGCTGGATTCTGAGGAGAATCCTCCGGTGTTGCTGCAGGATAGAACAGCTTCATTATCTCATAGATTTCTGCTTTACCACTAGAAATTTGGTACAGAAAAGTTCTAAGCCCTATTGCCATTCATCAAGAAAGCACTGGAGAGAGTACAATGAGGGCCCCAGTGTTACATTCATGGTTTTTCTGGCTGATTTTAGTTGATTTTTTTTTAACATCTAACTGCTGTTCTTCCAGATTGGAGAAATATTCACCACTGATGACTGCTCTCAGACATGCCAGTGCACGGAAAGCTCCACTGTTTCCTGCTCTGATGAAGTGTGTGGGTCTGGTGAAATCTGTGGCATTTCCAACTACAGTCGTGGATGCTACAGGAGTGAGTCAACCACTATCACATTGTCTTTGATACTGTGAAATCTTGACTTACATTAAAGGACATCACCAGGTTGGGGATAGCTGCAAGAGAACATGTACAGAAGAAAACCATGCAAGGCATCTTGCTCTGATGTTTCACTGGAGAAACAGTGTTTCTTTCCCTTATTCCCATTGTCAGATACAAGTAACATGCTAAAATACAGCGGATGGGCAGCATTAGGAGTCAGCGTAATCTAAGCAAGAACAGTTCTCTTCAGGGTTGGATTACCCGAGATTCAAGTGTTTCTCCTTCTTTTTTCCCAGGTGGACTATGTATGCCAAATCCTTGTCAGAATGATGGCATTTGCCATGAAATTACCAACGGCACCTTTCTCTTGGTCTCCTGTGAATGTTCAGAACTGTACACAGGATCACTCTGCGAGGCTGAAAAGATAGGTAATAAAACTATTTTGGATTTCCCTGTCTACATTACACCCACCACTTTCAAAAATGGGTGTCATTATGGAGAGGACTGAACTTGCTCTTCATTTTCACGATGTAAATTAGTAACCCAACGGGTGAGAGGCTGTGGTCATCCAGGCAGAAAGAAGGGTCAGATGCCCAGTGGAGAGGTGCCAGAAAGGACAGCAGGGCTTGGTACAGCACACAGGACCTGGGTCTGACACCGCTCCAGAAAGCCCCAGAGAACACATTACAAACCAAAAGACAGGCAAGGATGGAGAAAAAATATTTCTGTTCACAGCATGGGTAGCTTTCAGTGACAGGGCTCTTTACTTGTCCTTCAGATGAAGACCCTGACACAGAGGATTCCAAGGACCACACAATCGCCATTGTTGTCGGAGTTGTGGCAGGTGTAGCTGCTATTGTCATCCTCATCTCCTCTGCAGTGTACCTGTTCAGGTAAGGCTTTTCCCAGCTTTGCTACATTCAGCAGAGTCAAGACACATACACCTCTTTTAGCACCTCTAAACCTCAAAACTCCCATCACTCATACCTGCAGGACCAGAAAGGAGCCAAAGCATTTGGGATCTCTTTTGAGGAATGTGAGAAAACTTAACTTTTTTTTTTCAGGAATGAAGACATGCCGTTTCTTTTACAAAAGGCATATGCATCACTTATCATGAAATTCTAGCTTCTCCAAAACCCAGTTCCCTTCATGCTCACACCAGTGTTTGACCTCTCACTATAAATAAGAAATTAAAATTGGTTGTTCTTTTTTTTTTTTCCATTGTACAGAAGGAAGAGAAAGGTGGATACAGCTGCACTAACAAGGGGTTCATCTTTGAAGCAGTCCAGGGATGAACTGGATGCCAGAGTACATGAGCAAGATTATGGCTGCATCGTGAACAGTGCATTTGATCAAAATGAATCCCCAAATACACACCTATAGTTAACAATACTATTCCTATTCATTTGTCATACTTTGTACTCTTCTATTTTAATTGTATTTCTAACACTTTGAGAAGAAATAATAAATTTATCATTGCATTTGTTGAAAACCTTTGAAATTGTTCATTTAAAGTATCTCTGAGATCTCATGTTGTAGAACCAAACTGAAGTGTGTTCTAACTGGCAGGAGAGACTCTGTTGTCTTCAAAGGCTCTTTGAAAAACACAAGGTTCAGACAGAACTTGACAGCACAGGTGTGCTGCACACCATCACATACACACCTCTGAGAGATGTACTAACCATAAACTGATGTGGTCAGAATTCCAACGGAGAGACAGTAGGTTTAGGTTAGATATCTTAAAGTTGGTTTAGATTCGATTTTAGAAAGAAATTCCTTACTGTGAGGGTGGTGAGGCACTGGAACAGGTTACCCAGAGAAGTTGTGGATGCCCCATCCCTGGGTCTTCAAGGCTGGGTTGGATGGGGCTTTGAGCAACCTGATCTAGTGAAAGGTGTCCCTGCCCATAGTGGGGGGTTGGAACTGGATGATCTTTAGGTCCCTTCCAACCCAAACCATTCTATGAACTAATTATAGCACCCAAGGCAGGTCTTCATGAGATCTTACTCAAATCCTTCCATGGGGAGGGGATTAGCTGACTGACACAGTGGACACAGTTTGTTATTCCTCTTCTGGCACAATACATCCAAATGAGGAGAGAAAAAAACGAGAAGACACTGACCTCACCTGAGGACCAGTGTAGTAAAAAGGATGACCCCCATTGTCCCCTTAGAGTGGAGGGGACAAGAAGTAGGCTCGTCACGTGCCCCCAACCTGTGGGGACTAAGCAAGAGCATAACTTAACAAAAACTTTCTGAAGAATGAGATCCTGCCATAAACTCTCCTTGGGATTTTTGCAAACTCAGAAGCTGCCACACCAATGAATGTGAGAGGAGCTCTGCATCAACTCAGGCCCAGATCATGCTAAGGACCCCCCTACACCAGGAGACCAAAGGTGTTTGCAGCAAAGCCTAGTAACATGCCGTGTGTGAGACCCACCCCATGACAGACCACTCACAAAGCTCAGGGACTGAAGCATTGCCTGGGCCTTGTCCAAGCCCAGAATGGATTTCCAGGGCTACGAGTGAAGCTTGGAGACATAAAGCACCATGAAAAATTTTCTGGTGCTTTTCCAGTTCATTGCAGACTACTTTCTGATTGTTGAGGAAGGCATATAGTGCAGGTAGCTCAGTGTGCAGCTGCAGTGTGAGCTGCAGGTTGAGGTCTGGGTGGCAAAGTCCGACTGAATGGGTGCCGATCCTATACATAGGAGAGGGCATGGGGACCTGTGACTCAGCCAGCTGCACAGACACTCAGAGACACAGCAGGAACCAAGGACACCAGACTTTGGCGTGCTTAGACCGTGGGGGTATAAAACCCACATGCTTTCTTTTGTTTGGGGTCCCTCCTCGAAGACACTCAATTTGAGCTGTTTTGTTGTTGCACCATGATTCATTTATTTCAAGGATCCAGATGTTTGAGACTCTGCTATGGGAAACCTGGGGCCAAGCAAGTAGGAAGACTTTGTCTGACTGTGTGAGTGTGAGGTGTTCAGGGAGTCAAGGAGGGCACCACTGGCTCGCTGGAGCCACCCGTTCTGATGGGTCCTCGGACCCGGTTCAAGTGGTGCAAGTGTGACTGCCAGAGGGGGTCCTGGATGGTGGGACAGGAGGGTTTCCTTAATAGTGATTACAGTGAGGAATAGGGCTTCCTCTTGTTTCTGCAGTAATGCTAGTTATTATTTACTTACCCTTTCTCCTTTCCCTTGAATCCATAAACTCATGTTAGCCAGAGAAGTATTTGCAGTCTCCATGGCGAGTTAGGTTATTCTGGTCCATTCAAGAACACACCAGCTGTCCATACACACAGGTCACAGCTATTTTGGAGCGGGTGTGAATAGAAAGGGCCTTTCAACCTCATTACACAATGAAAATGAATCAGCGAGAGAGACCTACTCATGCACAAATGAACTGTCAACTTTATGCTGGAATTTCACCGTGTTTATAATACCATCTTTGCTGCCTGTTCAGCGGCAGTTCCTAGTGCACTCTCGTGCCTGCTACAGTGTGATTCAGTGACAGCTGAGCAGTGCTGACCACACTCACCTCCCTTTGCGCTCGGTGGGAGCACAGGCCAGTCCCTGCCCTGCAGGATCCCAGCTCAGGCTCCCCCAACTCTGCTGTGCCCAGGTAAAGCAGATTTCTGGGTTTCCATATATATCTATATGCTTTTTTTTTTTTTCCCAATACCACAGGAATTGCCTCACCAATTCAATTTGCACTGCAATGATTTGCAAATAGTTCAGACCTAGAGAAGGGGAGGATACAGAAGGCAGAACTGCCATTCAATGCTCCACTGAATTAAAAACTTCATGTCACTGGAAGCCAGAAAGATGACAAATCTTCCACTGCTCTCATCTTTCAAATCAACAGCTTGCTCACCTGACTTCTGGATTGCCGGGCTTTAAATACACTGCTTAGTTCAACCCACCCAGAGGACAGTTTTATTGTTAGTGAACCCTCTTTTTCAGCACACTCTGCCGGCACCGGCCAAGGAGATGGCTGTWCGGGCTCAGCTGTGCTTATCTGTCAGATCAGATCCTTGCTGGGCACAATCACGAGATTTCTCTGATGTGCAGAAGGAAATGCCTGGGCCACGTCACAAAAACCATTCTAGAAATCTCTTCAGCCTATAATGATTTCACTCTGAGCTCCATCTCCTTTGCTTCTCTGCACAGCGAAGTAGAACGGCAGCACCTCCTTTCCCTCTCGAAAGGTTTCCTGGTGAGGGATGCTCACTCACCGCTCAGCCGGGCAGGACGGGAGCCCTTCGCGGATGGAGGGGCTCGGGGAGCCGTGGCCGAGGCTCCGGGAAAGCGCCCGTGGCCCGTCTTCCTCTGGGGCAGGATGGGATTTTCCACTAAACGAGCGGGTTTTGCAACAACCCCGGGAGCGGAGACTCCTCATGGGAGATGCGGGGGGAGTGAGAAGGGCGGGAGCGGCGGGCGGGGATGGGACAAAAGGGGACGGGCCTGGAGAGCTCTCGGTCAGCGTCGGGATGTGAGCCGGGCGGGATCCGCGCAAGCGCCATTTCTTCGCTATTTATAGCGGCAGCAGCGGGCCAAGAGTCCGGCCACGAAAGCAGCGGGACAAGCGCTGGGGTGAGCGGAGCTCGGGAGATACGAACCGGGAGCGGGCGTTTGCCAGCAGGATGCGGCCCCGTCCAGGCTGCGGGCGGCGGGCGCGGCTCTGCCGGGCGGCCGGAGATGCCCCAGAGCTGGGGACGGGCTCGGCCCCGCGGGCACCCCCGGGA